>PVJD01003165.1:0-172249 GCA_004026545.1 Mormoops blainvillei
TTGCTGATAAATTTACAGGCTGTACACAAAGTTACGGCAGGAGGAGATCTATTTAAGCCAAACGAAAGCGCCACTACTTAGCCACACGTCTTCCACTTGCCTGCCTCCACACCTGGAAGATATTCAGTGGTGCAGATGCAACTAAATTCAGTGCTGCAATTACTTTTTTAAAGTGTTGGATCTCTTCCTTCCTTGCCAGTTCTCTACACCCACTGAAACAAAAGACAGGATCTGAGATCCTGTGATATCCTTTTCCACTTAAGCCCCAAATTGTTTTGCCCTGTTGACTTCCACAGCACACATGCGCTATTACTAAAATAAGAGTGATGCTCTCTGTGCCCAGTACCTTGACAGTAATGCTATGGCTATTACGCAGTTACATTGTACAGTCAGTCGCCAAAGAACGTTGTTTCATTAGAACGTTGATGAGATACCGTGGGAACTTAATTTTTGTTTACATCAGTTAGCCTGTGGTAAAATTGGCTTCATCATACATTATTTTGCCCTAGTTCCAAGAACCTATCTACAATGTTAAGTGAGGACTTACTGTATTAATTTAGGACTTAAAAAACACAAATGAGGGTTTTGTGTGACCTTGTGAGAGGCTGCAAAGGAACAAAACCATTTTAAAAGTGTTAAAATAGGTGTTTAAGTAAAAAAAATGGATGAAAATTAATGCCAGTATTTGATATACATGGAAAGAGAAAGTATTTACTCAGTAATCCCCAACTCATTAAACGGTCATTTCAGAAATTTGCCAGTAAGTCAGTTGCCTGGAACTAAGAACACATTCAGTCACCAGGCGGCCTGAGTCTCAGATAAACCCTCACAAGCAAACCCTCCCGCTCACTTCATGAGGGTAGCCAGCTTCTGGGATTCTAGAGACAGGGTGGTCCTCATCCCTTAGCTGCTGCAGGAAGAAGGACCTGCTCTGCTGGCAAGCAAAAGTAGGTCAAGTTTCTTATTGGCCCTTTCACTTTTCTCTGCTTCTGTCTCTATTGGTCAACAGCTTCCCGACACCGTCAGTACTACCCTAGGCTACTCTACCTTATCCTTCAAAGTTCTACCTGAATGCCAACTACCAGTGGGCTCCAGTACTGATGTATTATATTAAGCTAACTATTTTGCTAACAGCCCTAAAAACAAGAGGCAAAAACTAGTGATGTTTCAATGGGAGGGATAACTACTTTTTAAAGACTTTGCAAATAATCGATTTCCAGAAGATAATCAAATTTCAGAACTGAAAGGTTGTTTAGCTGCATCTAGACTGACACCCTCCCTGCTAACTTTTATAAGAAGAAAAAATCAGGAACTTGCTGAAGAACATACACGATTACTGAAAGGGAGAACCCAGAGTTGTTTTTTTCCTCCCACTATTCATGTAGAGATATAGAAAAAAATAAACATATAAAATATGTTACATAAAAGGCGTGTTTTATACACTGTGAAATTATGATACTAGATCAAGAATAAATGGTATACTTATCAGTTTAGGCTTTTATTTTGCATAAGTGGTATAGTATGATGGTTGGAATAGAAAATAAAAGAACTCTGAAACTGGGTAAGTTCAGATTGATTATGTTTGGAGAATCTACTAGTCTTGGATCCCTCTGTCCATGAAACTCTCTTTCCTTTCCCCTCCAAAATATTCAAGTTGGTCAAAGCCAACTTGAGGATTCCACACGTCAAGCAGGGCTTTAAATCCTACTTTAAAGTGAACTTAAGCTCATGATGGTTTAAACCAGATCTACTCTCAGAAACCTTCCAAACTGGGGGGGTGTCCTCAGGGATGGACACACTGCCCAAGGTTTTTTCTGGGTCTGGGTGAACCTCTTTCCTCAGCACCATCCCCCGTTAATATAAAGACTCATGCACTCTTAGGTCACTGTTGAACCAAGCTGGTTTCATCAGGAATCTTTACGTCTACGTATTCTTAAAGCCATCTGCACTGTGCAAATCAAATTCTGTTTCAGCACTGGAAGGTGAAATCCTGAAAAAATCAGTGTCTTGAATAAATATTAATAGTTCATTATCCAAGATTTCTTTTTGTTTAAAGAACACACCTAATTCTATGATAAAAGTCTCTCGATTTTCAGACACTCGGCTCTCAGCCATTTAAAGGGTCTCCGGGTTGTACTGTGAGCTGGGGTATCCTCGAGTGGTTTAGGGGACTAACCCCTGTTTTTGTGATTCTAGTCTCTGGCCGATGAGCTTGCTCTTGTGGATGTTTTGGAAGATAAACTCAAAGGAGAAATGATGGATCTGCAGCATGGGAGCTTGTTTCTTCAGACACCGAAAATTGTGGCAGATAAAGGTAGTATAATTTCATGCCCGTTGTGCTCTGTCTGATAATATATTGATCTCCTTACTCCCTGATACAACATTAGTCTTTCCAACATGGTGAGTCTAGTATTGGCAGTTTCTTTCCTCTTCCAGTTCCAATTCATGCTGGTGGACAAACACAGTGTTACCTTTGTAAACAACCCCCGCCCCACCTGACTTCCATACATTCAGTGTGTAACATTTTAGCAAATTGTTATTATGTTTGTTGATGTGTATCTGAGAATGGGAAGGTTTTAGACAGGAAAAAATATGTGTGTAATTTATTTGAATGCCTTGCAGAAACTAAATAAATTCATATTTTAGTCACCTGTTCTGGACTCGCACGTTTATGCACTGATTCTGCCCACACAGCATGGCTCTGTCTACAGACAGAGAAATGTGGGTTTCTACTACTACTGCTGGTAATGGCTGTTATTGATTGAATTGTTCGACATTCTCTGTACTGTGGACCTTTTTGCTTGTCTCATCTTACTTCATCTTCGCAAACAACCCTATGAGAGTTATATCCTGTTACCTCCAGTTTATGGGAGAGGAAACTGATAAAATATTAATGACCCTCAAAGATTACATAACAACACAGTTTAATTATGAGTCATCCATAATTATTAAGTCTAATAATCACGTTGGGTCATAATGTCTGTTTATTTTGGGAAAGGACACGTTTCCTTGAGGGAAAAAATGAAACATTCCCTAGAAAAACTCACTGCTAAAAATGAATAAGCTTAAGTATTAGACATTAATTGGTAGCCAAGAAAAAACCCTTGAGTTCCTTCCTTCCTCCTCATAGGTTGCATTAACATTACAGACCTAAAGGTACCTTTAATTTGTTTATTTTTATTGAACGGCTGCCTGTAGAACTCACTGTTTATGCTTTGTGTCATTACTGACAACCCAGTTTTCTCTCAAGTCAATAGCAAGTTGAGTTTGTTAGCCAGAAACATAACTTAGGACCTTCTTTATTCCCTTGATCCATTCCCTATGCCAATTTTATGTTTGGAATGTTTCCATATAGGAGAGAGAAGCCATAAGACCGTTGTACTTCAAAACCTTATAATACAAAAAAATATAATTCTCATATAAATTCTAGAAGCTTATGAATGTTTAGAGTGTATCATACCTGATATGCTTTGATGAAGCCTTGTATTTGAAGTAACTTTCCCCATGTCCTTCCAGATTACTCTGTGACCGCCAATTCTAAGATCGTGGTGGTAACCGCCGGCGTTCGCCAGCAAGAGGGGGAGAGTCGTCTTGACCTGGTGCAGAGGAATGTCAATGTCTTCAAGTTCATTATTCCTCAGATCATTAAGTACAGTCCTAACTGTATCATAATTGTGGTTTCTAACCCAGGTATTTTAATGCCTTAAGGGGTCAGTTATGTTAAGGTCAATGCTTTTGGGTTTTGTTTAATGTTGTTTTTTGAATCTAAGAAAATCTTTCCTGGTGTAACTAGCAGAAGCAATTCACATGTCTTCTGTTATAACCCCAAAAGAGTGGTGTTTGCAAGACAAGTAGCACTGTCCAAGGCCAAATGTTTAAAAATGTGAGAAGAGTTAGATGAAGCAATGTCATCTGTTTGTTTTGTCTGGGTTTCTTTTAGAGTCTAAAAGCTTTTAAAATTTCTATAAAGATTATCCAGTGATGCATAATGAAACATATGAATGTGACTTCAATTTGTAAGAAACATTTTAGCATATTTGACCTTCTGTTTTCCTTCTAAAGCTCTTCATAATTGAGTAAGGTTGAGTTTGAAACAAAGAATTTATGAAAACCATTATTCAGTCCTGGTTTAAAGATAGAAATAGACTGTATTAATAGGCAAACACATGCTGACACCAAATGTTAAAACTTAATACTTCTGGTTAGAAACAATTATATTTTTTTACCTACACAGTCAAAATCCACTCTCTATTTCATACTTCTTTTGTCTATAATTTGTTACCAAACTTATTGTTTACTGGTGAGCATAATAGAATCATTGAGAAAATGATAAAACTGATTATTTCTGACAGTTCATATTAAGAAAGACTGAATAAGAGCCAGATGAATCCTTATACTTTATGAAATATTGAGAGTGGAGAGCCAGCAAAGACAGATTATTGTAGTATTATTCTTAGTCTCTGAATCTTGGGTTGCAGCTTACTAGAGTAAGTAAGATGCACAGTTCAACTGTGCATCTAAAAGCTCTCATGGCGGCAGATAGATGTAGAATGGGAATGACAAATGCCTGGCACATGAGAAGTTGTTATGTCCTGTGTCTAAGGCAGACATTAGTAACTAGTTATACAATTTTCCAAGGATAGCTTCAAAGTCTTTACTCTCGCGAGTCACTCTTGCCGAATCCAAGTTGCCAAGGGGGAGTTTATAATATCTGTCCAAAATGACCTTGAAATAGCCTAGCCAGTGTCTATTTATGAGTGTGGAGTTGAGGGCACAAAATTAACTCCTTGCTTTTCTTGTGTGCACATATTCCTACTTACCCAGCTTAGCCTGTAAGGACCATGACCGACAAGTTTTGCCTCTGTTTAGGCTCAAGGCTGCACCACACCAGAATAAAGGCTCTGTCGTAGAGGCCTTTTTATTAAATAGTGGGAAATATTAATATCTTGCACTCAACACTTACTTACTCAGTAGCATCTGTGCCTGCAGAAAATTTATAGTAGCATCCCTTGATAATTCAGTAACCAATGGCTTTTGGTTTATGATGACCATCATTAATGGTCATGAAATGTTAGAATTAGAAGAAACGGAAGTGATCTAATTCAACCCTTTTTCTTGCTACATACAGTAAAGTTAATCTGCTAGGTTCTTATATATTCTCGTTTCAAGTAATAACGTAAATTTAAAAAACACAATATTTTTATTATTAATAAATAGTAAGTAAATTAATAAATATTAATTATTAATTAATATTGTCTCCCTGATCCCCATTATCTCAAACATGAAAAGTCAAAGTATTTGCATCTTTCTAGTCACAACTCACTCAGGGAGTGGGGAAGTGGAAGAGGAGGGAGCAGGGCACCCACTAATTTACATAGCAGTTGAAATCAGTTTCGATTTACCTACATATTTGTTTTTCTAAAATTCTTAGTGGATATCCTCACATACGTTACCTGGAAACTAAGTGGATTGCCCAAGCACCGTGTTATTGGAAGTGGATGTAATCTGGATTCTGCTAGATTTCGTTACTTTATGGCTGAAAAACTTGGCATTCATCCCAGCAGCTGCCATGGGTGGATTTTGGGAGAACATGGCGACTCAAGCGGTAAAAATAATAAAAATAAAGTAAAAAATAGATATTATTTACCATGTACTATTTATGGTATTATCCTTGCTATTCTGAGGGTTTTTTTTTTTATTTTTATACATTTTCACATACTTAACATTACAAACAAGTAATTTGTGGGAGGTAACTTTGATATAGTCTAAGCAAGTACATGTACAATGATGATGTCAAATATCATATACTGATCCCCTCACGTTTTCTATATTTATTATTTGTATTCTACTGTAAGAGAAAGCTTCCTCTTCTCTATTTATTTATTTATGTACTCATTTATTTTTATCAGTGTAGACTGAAATTTTTATTTTATTTCACAAAAGTTCTGTCACCATCGTTGCATAAACTGTCTCAGATTTGTCACGTAACGGACTCTGGAGGCTGGCTCTTGTATCTTTCTGATGTCTCACCATTTTTTGAGCCCTTCCTTGTTTTCTGGAACAATAAAGTACACCAGATTCATCTTGTACTTCTCTTTTACCAGCATTAGAATCATCTATGTCCCCAGTAACCTCTCTTTACTTCTAAGGGCGATGGTATTTAGAAACTGCGATCGGGGATAGGTGTCATGCTCCTGGTATGTCTCTGCTTCTAGCCCCTTTCATTGGACAGGTCTATGACAGCCATCATGTGAATTTGAAGAAGGAGGAATTGGGTAGCAAAAGCTTTTAAATAATCAGTGTCTACTACTCAATAATGTGAAATAAACCTTGCTTCAAATGAAATCTTATTTTTAATAAACCTTTAATGATAACTAACAATCATTTAAGTAATATGAGACCATGTAGTATATTTATCACATATTTTCTTGAGGAATTTAACTAGAATTGTTGAACATAAATTAATAATTGTAGAAATAGCAATATTAAAATTATAGTTCATTTCTTTTTTTTATAATGATTTGTTTTGGAACAGTTAAACATCATTTATTCTAAATGTTGTATCTTAAGTTGGTACTTCTCTCCTCATTGAAATGAATATTTCTGTTCCAAACAATTTTGTGTAAAAACATTTATGAACAATTGTGGTTGTATTTAATAATGCTAAGGCTATTTATTAAACTTAGAATTTTATGCATTGAATAGGCTTATTGTATAAAACCGTAATATAAAACTTTAATATTGATGATAACGATATGATGATCTTTGTTATAGTAAATTTATTTCTACCCAATATTTAAAGAGTTATTTGCATTTGTGCTTTTTTATATAATGAGGCTGATGTTTCTTTCTGACATATTATACTATTTTATTTAAGAGTTCTTCATATCCAAGGATTTATCTGAATTCATTTCATATATAAAGTATTTCATACAGTGTCTGGTATATAGTAAAAGCTCAATAAATGCTACTCATTTCAAATATACAATAACTAAAACCACAAATCTGCAAGTGATATTGTGTGTTCTCTAGTTCAAGACTTGCCTTTCAATGAGGAAAAATGGAGGGAAAGCCATCATTGTGGCTTGTTGAAGAAACTTTAGTTAATTGGTGGCATAATTACAATAAGAATCATGTCCGAGACGCCTGTCCAATGTTCCATTTCACTCATTACTGTGTTATATTTTCCAAAACATTGTTTTTTCCAATTTCCATATTGATCAATATTATGTACATGAAATGAAAAAGAATGAAACCATGCTCACTGTGGCATGATTATGTAGACCTCAAAGCTTTCAAGGACCGTGAAAATGTTCTAGTTTTTTGAACAATTGGACTGAATTTGCAAAAGTCGTGGACTAAAAGAGCTTTTGTTTAGCCATGGGCAGCTTTGCTCTTCACAGCCACGCTAGACATCACTCCGTGCCCTTGCTCGCAGTTCCCGAGTCTACAGACCTTCCCTCCAAAGGTCCAAGAGGAACACACACTTATTTCTTAAAGACTGATTCAAATGCTTATACTTTGTACCCCTTTCTGACACTCCTCTTCCCCTACGTTAAGTAGACCTTTATTTATGTTTTGTTATACTTGCCCCATACTTCTGTGAGACCTAACCTTGCTCTCGTTTCCTTTACTTGCCTGTTTCTCACAATAGCTTCTGAGCTTGTCCATGTCACAGAGTGTGTCTTTATTCATCTTTGTATGCCTAAATCTTCAATATATGCTTTTGGCTGGGCAGGAGCTGTTACAGATAGGTAAGGGAGTTGTTCTGGTGCACCGAAACCTCCAAAACATACAGCCAATGACGGGCTCACCTTGCCTACTGTGTCTCCGGAGGCATCCTTGGCAATATTTGATCCAGTTAAGACCAGAAAAAAAATCATTGTGGTTACATGAAGTTCCTTTGAAGAAATAGATTGAACTTGAGGCATGAGAAGAGATAATATGACTACCCAAGATTTTTTTTTACCTCATTCCAGAAAAAAAAAATAGGGCTTATGTTAGAAATATAAACGGAAGGAAAGTTAAAAATTCCTCAAGCCAAAACTTAGGATAGTTCTGAACCAGAATCTCTTGCGATTACACGAACCTTGAGAAAAACAAAAAGTTCATGTACTCTGTAAGTATGACAAAATCATCCTGTTTTGCACTGAAATAGTTGAAAGTTGAAAGATCAGATGCGTGGCCGTTTGAAGGCAAATGTCAGCCTTTTGGGGGCAATAGACTGGAGTCAGTTGTCGTTGGAGCGGGTCGAAGGGGTAGCTTGCATCAGAGGTGAAATCTGACCTAAGAGAAAAAAAGCTTCTAAAAATAGTGTCAGAAATGTGTAAAATGTCTATTTTTATTTTTAATTTTTTTTTCTTTTTTACAGTGGCTGTGTGGAGTGGCGTGAATGTGGCAGGCGTTTCTCTCCAGGAACTGAATCCAGCAATGGGAACGGACAATGATAGTGAAAATTGGAAGGAAGTGCATAAGATGGTCGTTGAAAGGTAAGCCCAAGGGGGTTTGATTTAAGGCAATTAATTTCATCTTTACTTTGATAAAATTATAAACAATTTCCATGGCTGCCTGCTCAGATAAACTCTTACCATGGTGAATATGCAGCTGCTGAAACAGACGAGACTAACTCATACATGTCATATTTGCTATACTGGTCCCCGTAGGGGAAGCAAATATTTTTCACATCACATCAACAGAGAAATTCTATTGTAGAGATAACAGGAACAAAACATGGAATTAACAAGACGGGCTTTCAAAAGGTGTCCTATAGAAGGTAAACCTAGATGCTGCTAGTCTCATAATTACCTAAAATAAATTACTTACCTAAAATAAATACTTGCTGATTGATTATTGAGAGTGTTTAAAATTAAACTGTGCTATATATACCTTTCCGCACTCAGATAAAGCAGTCCTTCTTTCCTTCTATTTTCTTTTTCTGGAAACTGACTCTTGTGACTATCCGTTCTCTCTTTCTGTGACCTTTATGCTTATCATAAAATAAGGTGTCATTTGGCTCTGGATTCAAATCATGGCACCAACACTAACTATATAGTCTCAGGGAAGCTATTTAACCTTTAAATTTCATCTTGCTTTTCTCCTCTGTAAAGTCATATGGTGATAGAATTATTGTACAAATTGAATTAAGCACACGCACCTATGTGCACACTTACCATTGATGAGATTTTAACTACAGCTTTTAATTGTAGCTGTTATCTACAGAGAATTATTCTAACAAAACTAACTGATATTTCAAATATGGAATTGTTTTATTCAGTTCAGTTTTAATGATTTTTATTTTCAGGAATTTGACCTGTATAATGAGAAAAATAATCTCTAAAAATTGAATGGTTCCTTAGAATTTTATTACCATAAACTCTTTATTTTACAAATGAGAAAACTAGAGTTCACCCAGGTAATGTAACTTGCCCGTGGTTTTCTAGTCGGTGAGAGTGCGTTAAATCCCAATTTCCTAATACTCAGTTATTCCCACTTCCTTTCAAGTACCTGTGCCTTTGTACATTTTGTGGTATATAATTTGTGTTCAGAAAATTTCCAGGCAAAGTATTGTCTTCACTTTGCTCTTAAGTTAGTTGGTCATATAGTAGTTTAGGTGACATTGTTAAGTGGGACCTCAAAGGTATATTTTGTCCTTCAAATGAGAAGGTTCTTTTATTGCTTCCTGATTTCACTGATATCTTTGGAAATACTCATGTTTATGAGTAAGAAGATTAGTTGGAAAATGTACTTTTTTACCACTCTGGCTTTATATTCACTTATACAACAGTTATTTAAATTTATCAAAACATTTACATAGCACCTACCGTGTAGTGTTTAAATTTTACATATACATGAACTCATTTAATAAACTTATGAAAGGGATACTATAGTCATCCTCATTTTATAGAAGAGGACACTGAGACAAGGAAGGTTAAATAATTTAAACAAGATTATACTGTTAATAAAGGACACAGCAGGAGTAAAACCCAAAAAGTCTGGTTTTAATAACTTGAATCTGATTTCAGTGATTTCTTTTATGATCCTTTTTCTTCTTAGTGCCTATGAAATTATCAAGCTAAAAGGATACACCAACTGGGCTATTGGATTAAGTGTGGCTGATCTCATTGAATCCATACTGAAAAATTTATCCAGGATTCATCCGGTGTCAACAATGGTGAAGGTAAGGCAGACTGTTACAAAATATAAAATGATTTCTAGTTCTGTATTCTATAAATAGATTCGTTTAAAGGACAAGATAAAGTCTCAGTACACAGTTATTTCTGTATCTCAAAGTTTTAGGGAGATTTCTTCTCTTACTACAGAAGTCCAGGTCAATAAGAGCACAAATTTTAGAGGCTAAGACATCCAATAAATGTTTACAATTTCTCTTGTATGTTGTGCCAAATTAAATATTAGCTCTGAGTGTTACTTGGCACATCTTCACTATGGATGATCATTTAAATAAGTATACAATAGTTTTATTTCAAGTTGGTCTGTTAAACTATAGATCGCCTTTGATGTAGCACTTGGTACCTAAGTAAATTTAGTTTAATTCAAAAACTATGAAACAGTTAAGCAAAAACTGATTTTTTTAAATAAAACTAAAATTGTATTAAAACATTGTATGAGAAAACTCATTTTCTACAAGTCAGTGTCCAGGATGAAAATTTAAGAAGGGGGTGCAGTAGATTAAAGGAAGCATACAAAAAGGATAAATGTAAAGCATTGGGGAATAAAACAGAGTGTCAGATTTTTTAAAAAGCAAATATGGCAAAATTAGAGTCTTGGAGTACATATATAGGAACTTGTTTATTCTCTCTACTTTGGTTTATATATAAAAATTTTAGAAATTAAAAGTTTAATATTACAGTTAACTTAATATAATTAAATAATTTAATTATATAGTGAAATTGGCCCAATATATAAATTACTTTATACAAACTAGTAAGGTGTTTTGGAAATTGTAGTATTTTTTTTTAGCAACTCTTGGGTGTTGTAAGAGTCTTGTCTTCGAGTGGGCTCTACCACTCTTCTGGACCTTGTAGGTTGGCTAGCACCTAAAATTCTTAAGTAAAGAATTTTTAAAAACTTAAGATTTCATGAAAAGTAGCCTATTAAGAAGCATATTTGAATGCAATTTAATTTGAAGACTTATATATCAATTTCTGTTAAAGCATCTAAAAGAGAGAGCTGTCATTAAGTTCAATGAAGTACTTACTACTTTCTTATAAATTTCTACTTTTACCATAGTGTATACAGAGGCAGATTAAAGTTGGTTGAGGCCCCGGGTGCAGAGGAAAATATTGGGCCCCTTAAAAGAAAGAGAGACAGGGAAAATAAAAATACATGCCTTCAGAAGTCGGGGCCCAGGGCGCGCACCCAGTGCAACCACCATTAAATCTGCCTCTGAGTGTATATTTGTCTGTTCTAAGTATAAAACCTAATTGAAAACGTAAGTATTAGGGAAATAAGGGCCTGTAAGTGATGAGCACTAAAGAATGAGTTTCCTCTTACAAATTTCCTACAATTCTTTCTGTTCATACATGAGACCTATGATCATTCTTACTTTTTTGTTAAAGATTTTATTTATTTATTTGTAGAGCAAGGGGTGGGAGGGAGAAAGAGAGGGAAAGAAACATCAACAGGTTGCCCCTTGCATGCCCCCAGCTGGCCCACAACCTAGGCATGTGCCCCAGCCGAACCAGCAACCCTTCGGTTCACAGGCCAGCACTCAATCCACTGAGCCACACCAACCAGGGCTGGTTTTATTTTTTAATGCAAATGCTTTCATTGTCTGGCAGGGGATGTATGGCATTGAGAATGAAGTCTTCCTGAGCCTTCCATGTATCCTCAATGCCCGGGGATTAACCAGTGTCATCAACCAGAAACTGAAGGATGATGAGGTTGCTCAACTCAAGAAAAGTGCAGATACCCTGTGGAACATCCAGAAGGACCTCAAAGACCTGTGACTTCAGGCTCCGAGGCTGTAGAAATTTAACAACTCCAATGTGATTAACCACGAGCCTTCAGTTTCCATCCATGTACGTGGATTACAGTTTGCTTTTGTCTTCCTTAATATGTGAATTTGGGCTCGCAGAATCAAAGCCCGTGCTTAGTTTAATGCTTGCAGTATGAACCCTTAAACAAATAAAATTAACTGTCATAGTGTGCTTCTGTTCCTGAAATCCTTCCTTTAATAGTCTGAAAAATTTCAGTCAGATTTGCAAATAATTTCCCCCTACATCATAAATTTCCATAAATTCTGTCATCTGCGTTTCCTCTTCTATATTCCTCCCACCAAACAGCACAAAAATTTTGTCACCACATGTGCTATGATTTTGTTGTTTCAACAATATGATTATCATTTTTTTAAGGGACTTGACTTTCTTTTCACAGCAAAATTGCAAGTGTGGAGATTTCTCATACCCACCCCTGCCCCGCACATGCATAGCTTCCACTGTTATCAACATTGCCCACCAGAGTGGTACATTTGTTAAAATTGATGAACCTGCATTGACACATCATTATCACTCCAAGTCCATAGTTTACTTTAGGATTCACTCTTGGTCTTGTACATTCTACAAGTTTAGACAAATGTATAAGGACATGTATCATTGTAATAGTATTTTCACTACCCCCTAAAAATCCTGTGAGAGGAATATAGAGGATATATTTAAGTTACCATCTTAAAGTTACAACTGAAGAAGGATCTATAGCCAATGGATGACATTTACAAGGAAGCTTATTTTATTTCTCTGAAAGGAAGACCCTCTAAAACAGGTTTCTAAAATAGGAATTAATTTTGTTAGAGTTACGTCTGCTTGCTAATAAAAAAACTTGGAGGCTGTATTATCCAGATTGAGGCTACCGAGAGACAGTATAATATGGGGGGTTTAGGAGGGGAACCTAGGGCATACTTCTTTTTTAAAAACTTCCTATTTATATCTGTTATCTAGGGGTCAGCTTAAGTAGCCTTAAAAACAGGAAATTTGTTATCACTTAAACCTGGATTTCACTACTGATTCAATCATTGATCAATTGATTTGGGGCAAGTTATCTATCAGCCCACTCTTAAGCCTCAATTTTCTTACCTATGAAATAGTGATAATAATGGTACTTCAGTATGAGCTGTGTAAATTAAATGAGAAAATAAACCTTACAGCACAACGTTTGACCATAATAGTAACTGACATTGAGTTGCGCTTACTGTTCCTAGTGCTTTCCATATATTATCTTGCTTTAGTCAGCATTGGACTATTTTTATTCAGTGTTGGGTGATTCTGTGTTGGGGATGGCATGGTGCCATCTACCTACTAGATGCCAGTAACACATCCTAACCCCCAGTTTTGTAAACCAAAAATGCCTGCAGCCGTGCCCACTGTCTCCTGGGGAGCAAAATCACCCCTGGTTGAGAATCCCCGCTCTAAAGTAAATATTTGAATCCCATTTTATAGACGAGGCACACAAAGGTGACACAGCCACTAAGTAGCAGAGCTGGGATTTAACCCAGGCATGTAGTTTCTTAGTCTGCTCTTACGCACAGTATATTTGCTACATTGCAGTAAATATTAGTTATTGTTACATTTTTGTATCAGGGTTCATAAAATAATATTAAAATCATTCTTTCCATTAACGCTCCAGCATAGTATGAAGAGAGACTGAGTCAGGTGCCTATTAAGTACCTTTCTCAGGTCACATTTCAAAAATGACTCAAATCTTTTGGTATGGGGATCATATTTAGTTGTAAGGAGAAAGGTTATTTTCATTTATGTCTCTAATTCACTGTTCCAGTTTCTATGTGAATGCTGATTTACAATTAACAAGTGATTTCCAAGCTTAAATTTCACAGACCAGTTAAATTTTTTAAAAACTTTATCAGGGATGGCAAATGAGTACTTGTAGGGAGGGAGCTGGGGGGCCTCATAGAAGTTTACGAACTTTTTATTTTGCCAAAAACACGTATTCTCACCACCATACAAAAGTATAGACATTTTAATGCCCAAGGTACAGGAATGCCATAATCTCAAATTTACCAGATGTCCTGTACCGTGAGAAGAAAGGCAAAACCCTTGGGATGGTGGAGCCATGAGCAGGAAGAAGTCTGGCTTGTTGGTTGTCGCGGAGCGGCTATACAAGCTAAGGACCCCCTGCATCCAAATTGCTTTTACATTAGGAAGAAAGAAACTCCTATCACTATGTGTTGCAGCTAACCAAGTCTACATTCTTCGTGACACTCTGTCAGACATTATTGGGAACAATCAACCATAAGCAAAGTATCTTGTTAGAAAATAACTTTTTATCTGACTGAGTAGATAGGCATGAATGATAAATCACAAGATAGGGTGCTGTAAAATCCTTGGGTCCTCACATATTCAGTGGGAACACTTTAGTTATTTTCTTATTCTCTGGAGTAACACAGAAAAATGGAACTGCTCACATACCCTGGGCATAGAGTAGATGCTCAGTGACACCTGACTAGTTAATATGGGGATTTGCAAAAATGCAATATCCAAAATGCAAAAATCACACCCTGTTTGGGACTGACATAGATCATTTAGTCATAAAGGAAATTTTATCTCATCATTTTAACATTGAAAGTGACCCTGGCCCACGCTATCTTACAGACGAGAAACTGGTTTGTTTCACTTAGATGCAACCAAGCAAGTTTGCGGATGCATTATTTCTTTCTTTTCTTTTTTTTTTTTAGTATTTCTCAAAATTATTAAAACAAAAAACCAAAATAAAATAAAAGGTGGGAGGATTTATTGGTCCACTTAACTGAAAAGTCTAAAAGTGGACCTGACATTAAACAAGAGCATATTCAGGAGCAAAAATATGTCACCAGAATTATAGAGCTTTTCTCCAACTCTCTCACACTTCTCTCCTCCATGTATTTATTTGACTCTCAGGATCTGTGCAGTGGTATATTGTCTATAGCAGCTTCAGTCTCATGGCCTCTAATGTTCAGGTCTACTAGAAGACTGTGCCCAGTGCTTTCATGGATACTGCAGAAATATCTCATTGCATCTTACGGGTTCGCACTGCATCAAATGCGCACCCCTAAACCTGTTTCCGTTGCCTGGGAGGCGCAATGTGCTCCCACTAGTGACTTGGTTTTTCTGGAACCAAAGCCCATAAACTGAGAGTGGTGGAGGGGATGGGTTACAGAAAAAATTTAATGTATTATTACCAGATACTGGGAAAAATAAAAATAATAAACGTCCTCAAATCCTGACACCCAACCTGTGATCCTTTCCACTACCCCATTTTACTGCCTGGTCTTAGTGTCATCCAATCACTGGGTGTTAATTACTCTCAGTTATATCTGGATCCTGGCTCAGTGAAGTTTTTAACTGCAGGTTTTTTGAGGGAAAACCTCGGTATTTTCAACTCTATCTGGCTCAGCTTGATTCCTGTTACTATTGTAGCTCCGACAGGGAAACACTAGTCATTGTTTTAGAAATCTGGGAGATGAAAGGAAAGCAGGAATCCCTTAGGTAGTTTTGGAGAGAACCAGTCTAGATGAACAAAATCAAAGAATTTCCAGGAAGAGCCATAATATATTAAATTAGCCAATAAACAAATGCCTGGTATAAATAACTTTTCTTATTGCTATGGTGGAAATAGAGAGGACACAGTTCATGTCTACAGGGAAATGAAACATATAGAAGTGTAGTGATATGACATTTATATGTTTAGTATAGTTATAGAGAATAACATGTGTGTCCAAATGTTACACTTGCAGTCATGGCTCTTCATATCTGATCAGAATGTCAGGTTCTTAAAATGTACTAAGTAAGGATATAAATGAGATAATGTGGGAAATAACTTTATAAGTTATAAAACCCTACAGATCTACATTATTATCATAATGGTGGTAAAATCCCAAGACTCATGACAGTTCTGAAAAGTAAATCTTTGTGGGCTGAGACACACTTTATAGAGATAACTTGGAAAATAAGATTTAGATAAAAGAATTATGAAAAACCCAACAGCATGACTAGAAAAGAAAAAAAATGTTATGTGCTTTACACCATAAACCAGGACACTCTCTAGAGGAATCAAAGATCTAAATGCAGAAAGAAAAATATATAAATTCTAAAAGAATATATGGCACATTCCTGTATTACCTTGAACTCGGACGGACCTTTCTAACTAAGCCTCTAAATCTAGAATCATTGAAAAAAGACTCGTTCGGTTCAGCCACAAAAAAGAACTGCCTGCCTGAAAGAAAACAACATAAGCAAAGTCAAAAGACAACAACAAACTGGGGGGGGTGAGGGGGACATCAATTTGTATCAAAGGCAAAGGGTGAATGTATATGGAATTTCTTAGAAAATGATTTATTAGCTGTTATAGGAAAATAATTAAGGGATATGAATAGACGATTCACAAAAAAGAAAGCATATTATTGTGAAATGTGTGGAAAAATTCTCAACTTCATTCATAAGAAGTACAAGTTATAAATATATTGATATGCTATTTTTCACCTAACAGAAAAAGTCTAAATGTTTGATAACACATTCTATTAGCATAACTTTGAAGAAATAAAACTCATATGTTGCTGGAAGGAGCATAAATTGATATAACCCTTATGGAGGGCAATTGAGCAATATCTATCCAAATTATAAAAGCACATGCCTTTGACTTAGAAGTTTCACTTTAAGGAATTAATCCTTCATACTAGCACAAGAACGGTATCATGCACGTTTTCGTTTAGCCAAACGTCACTGTTTATAATAGCAAAAGAGTAAACAATTGAAATTCTTATCATAGAAGGCTGTTTACATAAATTTATTCATTCACTATATAAAATTTGGCAAAAAAATTTGCATTCTTAGAAGACAGATTTAATTATTTTATTTTGAAGCAACCAAGAAATTATATTACTAGGGATCAGAGAAGAACAGATATATAGGTAGTGAAATTAATCTGAGATGAATCTCGTTTGGGGTGAAAACAACTTTCTAAGAAACAGAGAAAACTCTGAGGTATAGAAAGGTTAAGTAATACAGAGAATTTTTCTCTCAAGTGGGAAAGAAATCAAACAGAAGGTGTTGACAACTCACTTCCCAGGTTCTCTCTTGCTTGTTCTACTTACATGGTATTTGGTTACCCACATTACAGCACACTCATGGTTGCCAGGCAAGTCCTCTTAGCAATGAGGAACTAGATGGTCGCCTGGAAATTGTGACTCCCACCTGACACCAGACAGCTGGTGCTTTCAATTCACGCAGAGCACTTAGATGGGTATTTCTAGTCAGCTATATAATTCTAAGAACAATGCACAGGATATTTTTAACAGGAGACAAAAATAATACACACACATGTATTAGTCAAGGGCTTTGCAAGGAGACATCATGGGCTTATTTAAAATTTAAATATTCATTATATTTATTTTCTCTTCCTAATGATAGTGTGGGAGAAATGAGAGAGAGGAGTGCTAGCTAGTACAATGCTTGATACAAGCAGGCTTTTAATGAATGTTAGTTCAATTGCATGTTAGCAGAACATATTTTTAGTTTAAAAGACCCATTTTATACATAAATATCTTATGTAATATCCATATAGATACATAGGAAGGCATTTTTAAAGATGTTAATTTCGAACACATTTAAGCTCAATAGTATATTCATATGTCATTTAAACATTAGATGGTTTTTAAACACTTTCCTCCACTGCTTCTACCAAATAATAAGCAGTAGGGTTATTTGAGTTTTAATAATCAAATGTATTTGGACACCCAAAAACCCTTTTGAATACTAAAAACAAAATCTCCTGAGAAGTTAATTTGGCTTTTTATTTTCTGAACATCGAGAATTAGAATAAGACAAATGATACCTTGTTTCAAGTGGACTAATAAAAAGCGTGGCGCAAATTCTTAGGCTGATGTGTACACTTTAAATGAGCTTTACTCACGGTCTGCAGTTTTAACCATATTCATGGGTCTCCTTTTTCTCTACACCTGTTCTTCTCTTCCGTGCCCCTTTCAGCAGTGTGCGGCCTTCTCACTCTCATATGGATCATTGGAAGCTGTTTGGAACACTGCCTTCATGGCTTTTGAAACAGCTTTGGAAACCCTCACTCATGTAAATAATAATACATAGGTCTTATGGTCTAATGACCCAGTTTGCATGGGTTGCTTTACTTCATGATTCAGGCCAGAGCATTAGAAACATTAGAAAAAAAAATTAGTGCTAGAATACTCAGAATGTTTGTAAAGAACACTTTGTAAAAGAATAAAGCTTTTTTTGCTATTGTCCCGGTTTGAGAGGCTGACATAAAGTGAAAGAAGACAAAATAAATTTATCAGCATTTCCAAACATCTTAATGTCCTTGTTATTATCTTTACATTAAAAGCAATTTTAATTTTTTTTACTTTAAGAACTTTAATAAACAATACAATCTTTTCATGAATTATGGGATTTTCAGGAAAACTGAAGCTAGGGGCATAAATCAATTGTATTCACATTCCTTTGGTGGAAATTTCATTGCATATCTATACCTGGTCCCCTGAATTCTGGGAAATGTGTTCTCAGTCAGCTGGCCAGGTTCCCAGGATGAATGGGAATGCCAATTCAGTACACAATCTAAAAAGTAAACATTCTTAAAGTTTGATTTTATTCACAAATTAAACTTGATTTTATAAGCAAAGCTGAAGATTCTAAGTATGAAAATGCAAAAGAAAAATTTTTATTATAATGTTAAAATATGGATAGTAGAAAAAGCAGCATTATCTTCATTATTTTTTTATTATTGATTCATTCATTCATTTGTGGTTTTAACTAGGCAGTTGTACATAAATTTGGTGGAAGACAAACATCTTTTTTTTTAAATGCCTGGGATGACACATCTATCAAAAGCAACCTCAAGAATCAAATCCATGCTCTTAATCATTAAGATAATGATATGCTGGAGCATAGAATTGCCTCCCACACATACTTATCTTCATTGCATTGTTAGGAAGACCTCTTAAAGCAAAGGACAGAACTTTTTTGTCATCTGTGGCCTAGCACATAGACTTAGAAAACAATCTCTTGGCATTTTCAAATACCCCTCTCTTCCTCTCAACCTTCCAACCTAAATCAATTCTAAAGAGTTTTATAATTACTAATCAGGAAAGCAATTCCATAGTATTCCTTGGGAGCTATTTCAGTGTTACCAGAACGACTTGACTTCTGGTCAAAGTTCATGTGAATTTCCAACTACATGAAGTAATACCTCTTCTCTTGCAAGTGTAGTGATTGAGAAACGAGCCAGTCGTGATCTGGTGAAAGACATGATTTTTTAAACAAAACATTAAATGTGACCATAATCTAACATTAAATTTTAAGATCTGATTTTCCCACATAATTGTGCTTATAATAGGGTTGAGTGATGTCTATGACTGTTATTATGACTCTTGATCTTGATCTGACACCGTCGAATCCAAGATTCATGTTTAACAAGAACATGGTTTTATAACTTCTGTACACAAAAGTGAAGTTTTATTAGGTTGATCAAAAAAATACATGTTCTCTGCAACCAACCAAACAGGAGAAGATATTTGCAAACACAGCTCCCACAAGAGGTTAATATACAAAATATATAAATAACTCATACAACTCAACACCAAACAAACACACAATCCAATTCAAAAATAGGCAAAGGACCGGAGTAGACACTGCTAACAAGAAGACATACAGATGGCCAACACATATATGAAAAGATGCTCAACCTCACTAGCTCCTGGGAAACTGCAAATCGAAACTACCATGGGATACCACCTCACACCTGTTCTAATGTCTATTGTCAACAAGACAAGTAATAACAAGTGCTGGAGAGGTTGTGGAGAAAAGAAACGCTCATTCGCTGCTGGTGGGAAAGTATATTGGTACAGCCACTATGGAAAACAGTATGGGGGCTCCTCAGAAAGTTAAGAATAGACTTAGCATATGACTCAGTAATCACTCTTTTGGGTATTTATCCCACACCAAATTGAAAACATTTATTTGCAAAGATATATACACCCATATGTTCAGTGCAGCATGATTCACAGTAGTCAAGACATGGAAACAACCAAAATGTCTTTTGATACGTGATTGGATAAAGAAGATGTGGTACAGATATATAATGGAATACTGGTCAGCCATAGAAAAGATAAAGCACTGACATTTGCAACAACATAGATGGATCTTGAGGATACCATGCTAAGAGAATAAGTCAGACAGAAAAAGTCAAGAACCATATGATTTCACTCATATATGGGATAACAAATTGTCAAACAAGAAAAACAAACAAACAAAACTCAGACATAGACAACAGAGGGAAGAGGGGTTGGGGACAGTAAAGGATAAAAGGAGTCAAATATATAGTTACAGAAGAATGTTTGACTTTGGATGGTGGGGAGACAATGCAAATACAGATGGCGTATCACAGAATTGTACTCTGGAAACATATATAATTTTATTAACTAATGTCACACCAATAAATTTAATGAAAAAACCCCACATATTCTCAAGGGGACATTTGATGAACATTGACTTTAAAAGAGTTCATTGGGGTTCCACATATTTCCAGTTTCATCAAGTAATGGTGGGACCAGTTCCCAGGTTTGCCTCACTACACCGGGCTTGGACGCAGAAGGTAAAGAAGACAATTGCCAACAAAGCGCTCCACCCTGCAGACACGAATTTAAAACAACAGCTGTACTATCATTAGAGTTTTTCATTATATAAATGTTAGGTATTGACTATTTTCATGGCATCATCTTGGAAGAAAATTACTTTCACATCTCATATATGACTGTTACATATTGTCATATTGTTATCACATATATGACATCTTTGTCATATTTGTCACATATATGTATATATATATTATACATATAATTAGTTTCTGCATAACTTATATCCCTCTGTTTAGTATAATACCACTGTGTGAAAAGATTTGGCAATATTTTACATCCTGAACTTGGTGGATAATATCACAAAAGTAAGCCTGTTGCAAGGTATTTTCTAACCTCTCCACAAGTGTCCCTGCACCTCAGTAGACCTCAGAAATAAAGGGAGAGAGATGGCAGCCCACTAATGATCTGAGGTGAGGCCAGGGCAGGATGTAGAACAGCAGTTTGAGCTGGCCTGCCATTGGTCGCCTTCATTCCCCTGGGTTGCAGTCCTTGGACTCTGAGCCAAGCAGGGTTTGGCAGACATTGTAGCAGTGCCACACAACAACCTTACAACATGAGGGAAATATTATCACCTCTGTGCTATCGGCTAGGAAACAGTTCAGTTCTCACTGAGACAAGCCTGACACCAATGTCCTTGTGTTTAACAGTTTCACTATGCTACTCTCCCCAGCAGTCGTCTGGTAAACGTACCCTGTTTCGCCAGACCTTGGCTTCCGTTCTTGGCAGTGTTTGCTCTCACTCTCAGACACCTTTGCTCCAGACTCTGATTTCTGTAACTGGTATTTTTTAAAGATGGTTATTTTGATTTTATTGAAAATTTAATGGGAAAATGGAGGAGTGGTGTGCACTGATGACAACATCTCCAGGTTTTATCAAACTCATCAGGGGACTTACGCTCTCCCCAGGGAGGTAGCATCTGTTTTCCTTCTCCAAAATCTCATTCTTTCACCTCTTTATCCACAGAGGCTAAAACACTCTTTCAAATCTCTTCATCTTGTACACTCAGTGAGAAGAGTTTAAAACAAAACAAGATAAGGGAGTGCAGCAAAAAAAGGCTCTATTCCAAAAAACAAGTTCTGGGTTTCTGAGAAAGACTCCATTTATACTGCCACTAAAATAATCTCAACAGTCAAGGTCAAAAATCCCTCTCATTATCTTCATTGTGATGGATGGGCTTTGCCAACTTAGATTACAAGGTTAATTTAAAGATAATTACTTCCACTTTCTTTGACCTCTTCCTGATTAGCCACTCCAAATGGGCCCAGCACAAAAAATAAATTAATTAAAAGCTTAAGATTTCTGTGTTTTTAGAGACTTGCCAGTAGAGGTAAAAGAGTGAAATAACCCCATGGTTACTAAGGTGACTGTGATGGCTCCTAAAAGAAAAGATTTATGCAGTTCCAGCGAGTGTTGCCATGAGGGTATACAAATAGGATGTAGATTTTACAAGACAAAATAGAAATCCAAATATTTATGTGAAATCTCTGTTTTTTGAGAAATAACTGCAGCTTTTCGTCTGTACATACCAAGTAAAATTCAACGCACATTCGTGTGGCCTCTGCCATAAGAGTCGAGCTTTTATCTGGAGTTCTGTTTCAGGTCAGCCTACCCTACCCACTCTGCACAAACTCTTCCTGAAATCTCACTAATCCCACCGTTTCAGTTACCGACTGTCTTGAGTTCTCTCATCTGATCTGGCAGAATGTCTAATTTTCTACTGGGTACCTGGTTGGCATCTCAAACTCACTATTTCTAAAATTGATCATTATCTAATCTCTTGAAATCCAGGTCAAAATGTATGTCAACCCTCAGGCACATTCAGCCAGTCAGTGAGATACTGGATGATTGCAAAGACCCACTATAGGAAATGTCTTCTAGTTTCTCCTCAGACTGCGGGAAACTATCCCCTAATTGAACAGATTCTTTTTGTCTACCAAATATAAATGAATTTTTAGAAGCAAAGTGTTCATATGATGCATATTCAAACACTACCTAAACATTATTTTAGTCTTATCTCTCCATAAACCATTCTTCTTTGTACAGTGAGAGTGATCTATGGAAAATGCAAATTTTTAAATTAATTCACTGTTTGAAATATGGTACACCATAGAATCAGACCTTATTCATAAACTTGTCAGGAAAAAAAAACCCTCTCATGTGGTTTTTCCAATTTTTTGTTAGGCTGTTTCCCAAAGGGTTTTACTTTGTGATAAGCCAATGGGCTTACAAATTGTGCACTTTGCTATCTGTATGTTCCATTTGAATTTAAAAATATGTAAAAATAAAAGAATTCAAATTCTATTATGGTTTTTTCTTGTTCTTCCAATAAATTCAAAATTGTTTTTTATTCCTCTCTTTTGTTTCCCAGTGTTACTGAGATAGAATTGACACTGGGTAAGTTTAAGGTGTACAACATGATGATTTGATACTTATTTATTGCAAAATTATTACCACACACAGTAGAGCTAATTAGTACTTCCACTCCTTTACATAATTACTTTTTCTTTTTGGGCTGATAACATTTAAGATATACTTTCTTAGCAACTTTCAAGAACGTATATACTAATACAGAACTGTTAGCTATAATCACTGTGCTGTATTTAGATCCCCAAAACTTATTCATCTTATAACTGGAAATTTGTACCCTGTGACCAACATAACCCCATTTCCTCCAACCTCCCAGCCTCTGAAAACCTCCATTTAACTCTCTGTTTCTATGAGTTCGGCTTATTTAAATTCTACATGTAAGTGACATTTGTATGTCTCTGTCTGACTTATTTCACTTAGCATAATGCCCTTAAGGAGGTTCATCCAGTGTGTTGCAAATGGCAAGGTTTTCTTTTTTCCCATGCCTGAATAATATTCCATTATATATTTATGAGGTCTGTTCAGAAAGTATCCAGATATGTAATATGAAAAATAGAGATATTTATTGAAGAAGATATGAGATACAAGATACAAGACACATTGTATGTAGAAAATGACACCTCAGTCGCCTTCAAAGTAGGCACCTTGGGACCTCATACTATTCTTCCAATTGCCATCAGCTACCCCATCATATTTTCCTGAATCTCACTGATGGTCTGAAATCTCTTCCTTTTCAAAAGAGATTTTAGTTTTGGGAAAAGCCAGAAGTCGCAGGGTGCCAAATCTGGGCTGTAGGGGAGCTGAGTCACCTAGATGATTTGCTATTTTGCCTAAAACCTCTGCACCAGACATGATACATGAGCAGGCACATTGTGATGAAGCTGTCAATCACCAGTTACCCATAACTGCGGCCTTCTGAATCATCTGAATAATTCCCATGGAGGAACGTTTAAATTTAATGCAAAATTTGATGCAGATTGATTGCTCTACTTGCTCAGTCATATTGAATGTGACGGCCACACAGTACACATGGTCACTCAACAGGGTCTACTGCCCCCACTGACTAGTACAGTGAAACCGTCATTGTTCATGCATATGCATTCCAATCTACTATCCTTGGCTGCCAGGTTACATCGGTGTTGTGCAAACCATTCTCGTTATAATAACAATGGCTGGACTTTTTTCGGACAGACCTTTTGTGTGCGTGTGTGTGTGTGTGCATACACATACATATATGGCATTTTCTTTATTTATACTTAGGTTGTTTTCAAGTCTTGACTACAGTAAATAATGAGTCAATGAGCACAGAGATAACTTCTTCATTTAGTGTTTTCATTTACTTCAGGTAAATAGCCAGAGGTGGAATTCTTAAAGTATATGGTAGTTCTATTTTTAATTTTTTGAGGAACTTCCATATTGTTTTCCAGAGTTGCTGCACCAATTTCCATTCCCACCAACAGTGTACAAGTTTCCCTTTTCTCCACATCCTCACCAACATTGGTTATTTTGAGTCATTTTGATAATAACCACTAAGAGTTGTAAGGTAATATCTCATTTTGGCTTTGGTTTGCATTTCCCTAACAATTAGTGATGCATTGCACCTTTTCATGTACTTCTTTGCCACCTGTATGTCTTCTTTAGAAACAATGTCTATTCAGATTTTCTGCCCATTTTGTAATTGAATTGTTTGGGATTTTTTTTTTTGCGGGGAGCTATTGAGTTGTATAAGTTCTTCACATATTATGAATGTTAACCCCTTATCAGATATATGATTTTTAATTTTTCTTTTCTTTAGTAGGTTGCTTTTTTATTGGTTGATTAGTTCCTTATCACATCCAGCAAAAGCACGGATTTCCATTAAATGGCACTTTCTACCATTTTCTGTTTTTCTTGTTTGGAAACAGCATTACCTGAAATAATGCAATTCGTTTATTTGCATGATTAATTTCTATTTGTTCACATGAAGGTAGGGACTTGTCTACTGTTCATTGACAATAACTTCAGGTCCTAGAAGAATAGCATATAGTAGGTGCTCATAAATACATTAACTGAATCTGTCTGGACGTGCAGGAACAGGCTAATCCAACCTTTGAAATTGATAAAGATTTCCAAAATGGTTGCAAAATGTCAAAACAGAAGTGTGGTTTTTCTAAATGTGTCTAGTGACCTCTGCTGGAATACTTACCAAGGGAACCAAATACAAATCTTTGTATTTTCCTAAATGTCCTCTTACCCCTTTTCATAGAATGGTAAAATGTTGGTGTGAGTGTGAAATTAGGGACCAGGGACCTTTGAGCTTCCTTCTCCCATGTTGGAGGAATCCCACATCTCTTTTTGTCTGGATGACTGTTCTCTCCCTGCTTTTAGCCCACCAATTTATGCTTTTAGTATAAATCCTAGGGGAGTATTCAGGGATGTTTAGAGTATTTGGGAAGCAGAGAGCTTTCTCTGATTCCCCTCCAGGTCTTATTGCATAAATGTATACCTTTCTTTTCACGTATATCTGAAAGTAGGGCATTCATCCAAATATCATGGATAGATGAGGGTATGTCCTGTGCACATATTTTGTGTGGTTCCATTAACTTCACATTTATTGACTCAGGGAGCAATTTTGAAAAAGGCATTCCCATTTAAAAGCAAATAATTGGTAAAATGTCCCCATGTTGGGATAATAGGATCAAAGGTGTTAAATGTCTACTTTGAGGGGACATTAGGAGACGATGTGTTGCTGAGGGGGCTGGTACTTAAGGCAAAACCTTAAGTGAGATCCAGGAATCAAGATTTTCAAAATAATGAGAGTGGAAATGAATGAAATAATCATGAGGTGAGCTGATTAAACTTTCCGTTTTACTTATTCTGTGTATAGTACGAATATATGTATACATGTTCATTGCATAAAATTTGTAGAATGCTAGTAAAGAAAAAGAAAACACACACACATTAATCATTACCAGCACCACCTAAAGAAACCATTGTAAGAATTCTGTTTATATTTATTTCAGTCTTATATATACTTCACTAGAAGAAGTGTATGTATACTTTTTGTACAAAATTTAATCAATTTTTGTACTTATTTTGCTTTACATGTTACATATTTTTATTCAGTATGTCATGAAATATTTTCATTGATCTAAGGTCATTTCCTTAGATCAATGAAAATATAATTAATTATTTGAGCACATAATATATGCATGTGGCACAATATTCAAAAAATTAAAGAAAAATAAGCCTCCCTTTTATTCCTTTCCTCTGCAACAGTAACTACTAGGGAATGCATATTAATAGGCCACTATATTTCTTATAAATAAAAGAAAAAGTTACTAAAGTGACTAATATAGAACCAAGCACTATATTAAGCACCCTATATAAATGGTCTTATTCCCTTCTTTAGTAAGAAAACCAAAACTTAGTTAAGAAATTGGCTTGAGGTTACAGAGATGATGAGTGGCAGATTGGACATGGCCCCAAGAATGATTATTTTACAACCAAGCACATGGTACCTGGCATTCACTGTAAATGAATGAAGTGTCACAGTGTAATTTGGATATTGTGAATTGGCTATCCTGGGGCTTGTTTTTCCCTGGAACAACCAATCTCAGGGCTGCTGAGACTATACACTGCAACTTGCTGCTGTCATCCCATTCTCACTGCTTGTCAGCATGTCCTTCTGTTTGGTTTTATTGGGATTTGTATTTGCAGGGCTCACAGAGATTATGTCAACACAAACAAATCATTTTGTGAAGGAGAAAGTCATTGTGATAATTTGGGCTCCTCTCTTTACTATTTTAGTGCTTGAATTTTTTGATTAACCATGTAACATTTTTCTTACTAATTGAGTGAATAATAAACTATATACTTAAATTTACTTTTATAGACAAAGATAAGAATCAACTATGTCAGGAATCATGAAAACTACTTAATCTACTTAATTCACATTGATTTATTAACATTAGATAATGAAATATGGTTTTATCTATTGTAAGTAATTAAAACAGGGTTTAAAGTCAATAAGGCCAATTGTACAAAAAATGACTAAAGACCCAATAAAAGGTTACAAATAGTACTACTAATAATAAATAGTAAAAATGAAATAGTATAGTATGAACAAGTAACACATTATTTTATGATAATTCTGCTTGTAATTCTAATGTGAAGGATATTTTGTGTGAATTTCAGTTCTACTGTTATACAGAATGACAATGTAAAAATATTGATTGTAAGCTAAATCTATAAAGTAATATAGTTCAAAATTAACTATACCTCTGAATGCCGTTACTCCATTTAGGAACAATCTAGAATGTGTCTCCCTGTGTGTGTAAATAAATTAGCATGTACATTCTTATATACATGCAAACACATAAAAATGTAAATATATGGCATTTACTAGCAGGTGATCCTGGTTATACTCCAGAACCTAATATATTTTGCATTTTCCCCCATATATGAACATTTTTATATATGTTAAATTATTCTTTATCAATTTGAAAACATTTGCAGTAAATGTACAAATAGGACTAAAACTAATTTCTGCAATCTCATTAAAATAATCTAATACTCATTGATCAGTCAAAGCCATATTCTACCCTGGCTGGCATAGCTCAGTGGATTTAGCATCAGCGTGTGAACTAAAGGGTCCCCAGTTGGATTCCCCAGTCAGGGCACATGCCTGGGTTGCAGGCCAGGTCCCCAGTGGGGCACACAAGAGGCAGCCACGCACTGATGTTCCTCTTTCTCTCTTTCTCCCTCCCTTCCTCTCTCTCTCAAAATAAAATAAATAAAATCTTAAAAAAAAAACAACTATATTCTTTGTATGTTACACTCACACACTTACATTTATATTTTTCATAGGGAATTTTAAAAAAAGAAATTAAGAAAGGGGATTCTAAAATCTATACTTACCTTCAAAATTAAATTTGCAGGTGTAGAATAAAAGAAACAGAAATAATTTTTTTAATGCTCTAGAAATGAGAATCAAAAGAGAAAATTATACTTCGGAAATATAAAATGATTGAAAGTGTTGAAATACACCCCAGTCAATTCTATATGTGATCTAAAATGGCCTGCAAACTTTATAAGGGGAATCGCTAATCTCGGATCACTTTGGAAGTGATGAAATAAGCACTGACGACTCTGTGAGTCTAGGAATTTGGTCAAAAGGACAAGGGCTAAAGGTCTGGACATGTATCATGATCAGCCTAGGAGGATGCCACTATCAGAGGCGGTGCTTGCCTAAACTTCAGACTCGGGATTTTACTTGTGATAGCTAGCCCTGTGTTGTTTGAGTCGATTCAGACTGGAGATACTGTACTCCGTGGACCCACCTAAAAGACTGCAAAGAGAACCTGACAATTCCTCCTTTAACTGGAAGTTCTCTGAAAAGTACATGAGATTTTATTCTGCTGGTTTAGTCCTTTGAGAAGCTACCCAAGCCTGAGCTCTAGTGTCCTTGAACCTCTGCGTCTCTAAAGCGCACCACTCCTAGAGTTAATCGAAAGAGTGATTCATACAGGTTTCAGAGGACAAGAAGAAGGATGCTCCGAGGCCGATCCCTGTCTGTGACATCCCTCAGCGGGCTTCCCCAGTGGGAAGTTGAAGAACTTCCCGTGGAAGATTTACTGCTCTTTGAAGTCGCTTGGGAGGTGACCAATAAAGGTTTGTACTGACCCTGAAGTTGGATATCTGACAGACTGCTGAACAATGTAGATTAGGAGAATGAATTAATGAAACGAGTCCCCAGTGAGTAAGGGGTATTCAAACTGAGTATAATTTTAGATTTCACTGTGTCTATTTCAACAGGCAATAAAAACTTAGACTTGTGTGTATGTGTGTTGAAGGGAAAGTTGAAAATATTAGTCTTTGCCAGCGAATGTGCATTTAAATTAAAATATGAAATCCATCTTATGGCAAAATAGAAATAAAAAGTTAATATTTACTTTTTAGGTTTTATGGGTTTTTTCAGCAAAAAGCACATTTCTGTACTTTATTTTTAGGAAGAACTGAACCTGGTCAGGACCAACTAGAAACTTTAACTTCATATACTGATAGCAAGTATGTGAAATATTTAATAATGTTTCTGATAATTCAAGATCAGCCTGGAATTAAAGCTTTAACTTAGAAGCAGTTTAGAAGGCATACTATTGAGTTCCTATTAAGAATAAAATTAATTTTTCAATAATATATACATAGAAGTTATAAAGTAAGAAAGGAAATCA
This sequence comes from Mormoops blainvillei, assembly GCA_004026545.1. Lineage (NCBI taxonomy): Eukaryota > Metazoa > Chordata > Mammalia > Chiroptera > Mormoopidae > Mormoops > Mormoops blainvillei. Next base: position 29,245 of record PVJD01003165.1, read on the forward strand.
AATGAACAAAATTAAAGTAATTTCCTAATAAGGTATAATCTCATTTGTGCTGGATGAGAGAAAGCAAAATGGGGAACTAAACCTAAATGATTTAATAAAAAAGGTATGTGTAAATTATTAAAAAGAAATTTCTTATGGATTGATATTCTCTAGTTTGAAAGTATTAAAACTATTGAAAGAATATTAGTAAGAAAAAGTAAGTTTTGAAGGTTGAAACCTTCAGGGCCATGAAAGACCAAACAAAGTGATTGATGGGTAAAAGACAAGTGGTAACTTGTGGAATTTAAAATATCTGAAATGCTAATGTGAATATGATACATTACCCCCTTTTGGCTAATTAGAACCAGCATAACCTCGAAAGTGGAGGAATGATATTTGACATTTGTTCAGACTTTCACTTTATGCTAAATGTCCAAAGTTCTCATGTGTATACTTTCATAAAATTCATAAAGTCAAAACTAAAAATCAATTCTACCTATCTAGAAATGCACTGAATGAATATTAGAGAACAAAGTGAGGAGGACACAGAGAGGACAGAAACCTTGTTATGGAGAAGTGAACTATTTTACAAATATCTGTTTCTAATGCTCTTTCTTCCGGTCTCAATTTTTAAAAATATGCCCCATGTTCCTGGGAACAGAGACATGTCTATTACACATAAATTTCAGACTGTGCCTTTAAATAAATGTTTGCTTTGCAGAGTGGGCAGGAACTCAAAAATAGAGCTTGTTGGTGGAAAAAACCTGAAAGGATTTATTAGCGCCAGGAAATAGTTCAGAAGATGTCTGCGTGAGCTCCAGCACCTGAGCAGAGAGCCCTTTCTTCTTCCTTCTGTTCTCTCCATCTAGCAAACCTTGAGGAACCTCGTCTCCCAGTGCTGGGCACACACTGGCGAAAACTGTTATCCATGGATCTTGTATCCTGATGACAAGCATGCTGATGTCAAGGCCTAGAATGGTGCCTGGCACATAGAAATTGCTCAAAGGGATTTTTCATTTTAAATGAAGGAACGAATACATTTATTTTCAATCTCTACTTTGCCTTTGATACTTATTTCCTTTCATTTCCCATGCAAGAAAACAGGAATTTTGTTGTGTCTGAGAGAGGACCTCCCCTGGATTTATCCAAGTTGATATCATCTCCAATATATCTTTATTTTAACGTCTATTATAGTTTGATTTTTAGAGGTGTTTACATGTATGGATAATTATAGTGTTCACCTCTGACAATACACTGATACCATAGTTTCTTTTTAAGTTTTACTTTGAAATTTTGTTTCCCTCCTGTTCATAGCTATGATATGAGACATGTTAGAGATCATGAACCTAACTCTTCCATTTCATTAATGAAACAGACATCTACAGGCATTAATGACCAAGTAAATTATAGGGTTGGGACTAGCAGTTAGGTATCCTCTGAGTCTACTTCTCTTTTTAATTACTACACAGCAATAAAAATTAAAACATCTATTACCTAAGGAGATTTTCTACAGATGAAAGAACACAGGGCTTGTAGTCAAAGGTCATAGATTCCAGAGACTTTGTAAAAACATCCCTTAAACTATCTGAATATCAGTTTCTGCATGAATGAAATTAATGTAATATGCTTCAGCTGTCTTACCATGGTTTGTGGTGGCAAATAGGAAATGTATTTATATCCAGGAAAACAAAAGATTTCTTAGAGAGGAAAAAAATCCTTAGCACCAAAATTTTGCCAGCAATGAAAATGTGTAAAATATAACAAAAGACAGTGTCCTAGTTAAACGATTGGTTGCTAATTTTCAGACCTCAAAATAAGGTCTGAAAGTAAGGTCCTTTTTATGTGTTCATGTTACCCTTGAAGTTTATTGCTTTTATTCATTCCTCCATTTATTATTATAATCAACTTACTATCCAATAGAGATCCATCAAGTGTCTATTACATGTCAGGCACTGGGAGAAGAGGAGCATAGAGTTTAACGATACAGAATTGATCCCCAGTTTTCCAAAATTTACAAACTTGTGGGAAGACAAACATTGAACATGCACTTATAGTGAAATATAAGTGAAATATAAGTGAAATATAGTGAAATATAGTGAAATATAGTGAAAAAGTACAAGATGCTCAAAGACTACATAATGCATGCGTATTTGCACGGCCAGGATTATAACTATTTGGAGCTTGAAACAAACCTCTTAATACAATCATTTCTTCTGCCCAGGCTTGCCCAAATCATTGTAGGCTATGCATCAATTATCATGTTGAAGATATTTAGGATCATTAACAGGAGTTTAATGAACCTTGTCATAAATAATGAATGTTAATATAAAATTCATTTATCAAATGAGTATGTTGGATCATTCATTATCAGGCTGGATTTGACTTTGAGTAATTCCATGAGTCAGTTTTTAAACACAAAAGAAGAAAGTGGAAAAAGACATGGAATAGGGGTGCTACAGTCATGGTTGACACTGTAGTTTGGGGTTGAGGTTCCTTTGCTTGGTGTCAGTGGCATCTTAAACTACACCGTGTGAAACACACAATTTATGGAAAAACCATGCTTGGTACATGTACAGCTTTAAGAGGTGCTCTGGTCTCCCCACTTCCTTTTCATTCTGAATGCCATATCTCAACCCCACCTGTATAACACATGGCACTGACACTGTGGTATAATCAAGGTGGGGTGTGCACGTGGTCTGGCTCCAAGTGTCTCACTTCCTAAGACTGCAGCTGCTTCGATTTGAACCACAGACCCAGAAAAGCACTGGGCACACAAACATTTGTTGATCATCATCACCAGTAACATTTACTTTCTCTTTTTACCAGCCCTACTGCCTCAAAGAATGATGTTCTGACTGTGTAACCAATACCCCTGCTTCTGCAACTGTGTCTTGAGACAGAAGGGTCCGATTATGAGCTATGCATGTTGAAGTCATAGGGCTTTCAAATTCTGTAACTTTTAAACATTTAAAAATAGTGAAGATACTCCTAATTTATATGTATGTATAAAATGCCTTCTTTTGGTTGTTGTCCACATTCCATACTGCTTTCGAATCCTGGTTTCAGCAGCATCAGCAGCGTTTCTAGCTGAGCACTTGGGGTTTTAACTGCCTCAATGACATAGGTGCCATGGGGGCTCATTTCCTATTTCTTATGAAAGGCCTGATACTTTGCCCTCACACTAAACATAGCTCTCATGTTGTTTTGGAAAAAAAAAATGTAGATCAATAAAATCCAAAGTACATGTTTGAAAGTGAAGGGTAAGTCCAAATTCAGTGACCCACACTATGGTGAAACAATAATTCATTAAAAATATGTGTTGGTGACTCTCTGGTTTATAGCTCAAATTTGAAAATAAGAATGACCTTATATCTATGTCATCACACTCGCCTATATTTAGCACAGGAAGAGAGGAGTTTGTGACAAACGGAGTAAAAATCAAGGGAAACAAGTTAGCATATAGATACGGGAAGGACAGAGAGGAGTTAAATTGATGCTTAAGCATCTGAAATGCTGTTAGAGCTTCCCTCCACAGAAAGATTCTACAGAGAGATGTCGGGGGAGAGAGTTATTTACAATCAGCCCTCCGCCAGCATGGGATGCACTTTTATTTTTTAAATTTTACGTTTTTTATTCCTGATAGACTGAAAGAACATAACCATAGTGTTTATAAACACTGTAAGGCTACTTGGGGATTATCTATATCAAGACCGAAACCCTCAAACAGGAAAAGGAAGTAGCAAATTAATTGACTATGTTTACCTTTATATTTCAATTCCCAAATCTAACCATTTTTTTTCAAATAAAAAATTTCTCTTCCCCCTTGTGTCCTTTAACAAATAAAAATGTGTTTTCATTTACCCAAGTGTATTTGAATTTGAAACACATAAGCTAACAAACAAGGATGTTCTAAGATCTCTGGGCAAGATACATAGTTGCAAATGAAAGATTTCAAGAATAGAAATGTGAATAAGACATTTAATAAACGTGTGCCATCAGAACTTGATAACATATCCCCCCTGATAAAATGAAGATGAAGGAAATAAGTGAGCAAAAGGGGAAAATTATTTGAGTAAAACATATATACTCATATATATAAGCTTATATACATACATTTAAATATGTTCTAAAATATGACACACTTTAAAGTTCTTTTCAGTTGCCTTTGCAAACTATTTCTTTAAATTTGCTATTCCTCAAGAAATAGTTTTTATGGTTCATAAAATTTTCTGGAATTGGGGGAAATATTTAGGTGCACTTAACGTTTGCTTCAGTTTATGTAGCCTCAGGCTCATCGCTGAATGGACAGATGAGTCGTGTCTGTTCTGTTCCAGTCTAGGAGCCTGTGTCTGCAGGAAACTCAGCTCCTCTTCAGGGACTCCTGCTGCCCTCACCGTCTGAGCTGTGATGGTGTCCGTACTATCAGGCTGCTCAGTCAAAGAGCCTTTTCTTAAAGATGAAGTTTTAAGGACAATAAGTTTATGTAGGCTCATATAAAAAATTGCTTGCATGTAATACATTTTGGGAGTTACATTAGCTCTTCTGTTTCATAAATTAATAAATCCTGTTAGCATGATATAGTAGTATCAACATTTCATCTTATTTCTCAAAAGGCAATTTACCAACAAGTATATTTTGAGTGACTCGGGCTTGAAGAAAAATTCACAAATGACAATTTTACCTCTTGACCATAGTTCGTGACTATCAATCAGATTTATTATTTAAAGTCTAAGCTACTGGAATAAGAAATTTAAGAGATACAGTAACTATTAAACCCTATATCCTGATGATTAAAATACCTTATAGAAAACTATAGTAAGAAATAAGAAACTTTTTTTTTCTCCATTAAAAAGAATTGCTCTTGGAAATGGAGTTGAAGATTGGTACTGGGATATGTATTAGCTGTGGGATTTCACGCAGAATTTCTTCAGCCTTTCCCTTGCCTGTAGCTCACAGCACAAAACGTTGCTCGAGAAATTGATTCAGACTGTCTCATATTCTCATACGAGATGGTTGTTTAGAGCCAGCACAGGAAATAGTCTGCCTAAGTTCACTGCAGGGCTTTTTCTCGGCCCTCCCCGTTGTTCCTATCTGCTTATTGCGCCTCAGCATTGAGTGCCTATTACTCTTCGTTTGCACACTGGGCACCTATTCACCGCCCTGGCTCTAACCCTTTCTTCTGCCTAAAACATTCCTCCCCATGCTATCCATCTGCCTTATTTCTTCATCCTTTTTAGTACTTACTCAAAGATTACCTTTTTAAATGAGGCTTAGCTTTGGATACTGCTGCTACTACCTGCTCTTTCCCCCAAGATAAATACTGTTTTATTCCTGTTGGAGAGATGAGCTAATTGAGCCTTAGGTTAAGTGAGTTAGCTAGTTCAGTTTAAGTTGGGTATAATTTTTCAACATTATAATATCCTCCAGGACAATTTTTTATATGTGGACATGCTGGATCCAAGGGTATATATATTTTCCAATAGTATATATATTATTGGCTTTGTGTTTTCATAGTGGTGGCCAACATGACAGAGGGGGAAAAATGAAATGCCATATGAAAATTTGTATTTGTGTCATTGTGTTTGACATGAGAGCTGGGCCGAACATTTCCCCTCAAAACCTATCAGCTCTTCCTTCTTGGCAAAAGCTGCTTTAACTTGGTACCTCAGAAGGAAAAGTGGCTCTCAAGCTTGGGGGACTTGCTCATAATTTCAGCAGCGAGTGTTACTTGGACACTGCGGGGGAAGGGGTGAACAGTGACTAATGCTGCCGAAGGCATATGCAGTGACCATGGCTACTTGCCCCAACTTTGACACTTAAATATGGACAGAGCGTTAAACCAAACATGCTTCATCCCAAAGAAATAAAAGATTTCTTTGAAATGTTGGTGCTGCTCTGCTGTTGCCAACCTGCTCTTCTCTGACGTGCATCCAGGAGGGACTTTAAAATACGCATGAATTGAACTAGGAATTAACTGTTTATTAGTGTCCTTTAAAAACTTTCTCTTAGAAAGTTAAATAAACCCTTATGCTTGATAGATACTAAATACTTACACAAAAATGGGAACTCACTTCCATGCCTTTATCACGTAAAATGAATTATTAACCTGAATGATAATGAAACATTTCTCCTTAACAGTTGGTGGCATCTATACTGTGATTCAGACAAAGGCCAGAGTAACAGCCGATGAATGGGGAGACAACTATTTTCTCATTGGTCCCTATTTTGAGCAAAATATGAAGACCCAGGTGGAACAGTGTGAACCTGCAAATGAGGCTGTTAGAAGAGCAGTGGACACAATGAACAAACATGGCTGCCAGGTAAAGGTTCCTGACTGACACTTCACTTGATACGTCTTAGCAAACTGTGATGGGAAAGCAGTCCATTTACATTAACTCACAAGAGAACACCATTCATCTACTAAGGGAAAAGGAACAGGTTTGTGAGAGAGATGATAAACTTGATTTTAAACAGGTACATTTTTGAGGCACCTTTTGAAGACCCTAGGAAAATATCTAGTAGCCTGATAGGTTTGGAGCTCAGCAGAAGGTATAGGGTAAATATATACCTGGGGAAGGCATTTGTGTCTAAATTTTGGTTGATATAAGTGGTGTTGATAGCATTATTCAGTGGAAGTTTATGGACAAGGAGCGAAAGTTTGAGCCAAGCCTTGGGATGTCAATGTTAGAACATCTACACTAATAGAAGTCAGAGGCTGACAAAGTAGAAGCACAGATAGTGATGTAGAACAAAGGATATCCAAATCGTAGTCCTCAGAACCTATGAAAATGTTACCTCATACAGCAAAAGGGACTTTGCGATGCGATTATGTTGAGGATCTTGAGATGAGGAAATTGCCCTGGATTATCTGGGTGGGCCCAATGGAACCACAGGGGTTCTTATAAGAGGGAGGCAGTACACCCAGGATCAAAGAGGAGATGTGACAATGGGTGCAGAGGTTGGCACGATGAGCTTTGAAGGTGAAGGAAGAGGCCCTGAGCCAAGGAATGCCTGTGGTCTGTAGAAGCTGAAGAAGACCAGGAAATAGATCCTCTTTTAGAGTCTACAGATAGAATGAAAGTCTGCTAACATGTTAATTTTAACCCATCAAACCAATTTTCACACTACAACCCCCAAACCTATGAGATAATTAATTTATGTTGTTTTAAGCCACTAGGTTTCTGATGATTTGTACCATCACAACAGAAATAGTGACGTCGAGACAAGGGAGAAGTGAGTTTCAAGTATGAAGAGGGAACTAAATCAACCAAGGATTGAACCAGGGTCATTTGGGTTTAGCAACATTAAGGTCATTCATGGTAACCTTGTTAAATACAGCGTCAAAGGAAGGAATTGTTAAATCAGACTGCAGTAGCTTGAGAAATGAATGAATGGTGAGAAAAGTGTACAAAAATTATGCCTATGAGTTTTTTTCTATGAAGAGGAAAGATAAATTAAGTAGTTTCAGAGTGACATGGTTTTGAGAATTAGTGTTTTATTACATGTAAGTGAGACCTAAGAATATTTATATGCCAAAAAGTAGTATTTAATAGGCAGGGAGAAGGTGAAAGTTCAGAAGGAATGGATATTGAAGAAGGTAAGGTCACTGAGAATGGGAGAGGAAACAAGTTCCGAAGCACTAGTGAACAGATCACCCCTCCCCCCTTTCAGTTAAACAGGAAGTCCAGGATGAACGCAGATAGAGGTAAGTCAATGAAGAATTCAGTATGGTCTCACTCAATGTTTTTGATGGTCTCACTGAAGAAGGAGTTAAAGGTCATCCTAGGAAAGTTAGAAGACAAGTGTTAAAATAGGAGAATTTGAAGGAAAACATTCTTAAAAATAGTTCAAGGGATAGGTAAAAGGATTCCTGGACACCTTTGATGTATCGTCGTGACTTTGTAGTGTCAAATATACACGACTGTGACTTTCTGCAGCAGCAGTCAGCAACCTGAGTGAAAGTGCAGAAAGTTGAACAGATGGAGAGTTTAGGTTGTTTAATTTCAACATTTGTGCAATGGGGCAAACTGGTAAAAGTCTTGGAAGTAATTGTGCGATTGACTGAATTAATGGTTGAATTGATGGACAGTCAGTTTGAAGAATGTAATAGGATTAGACTTTGAGCTACTATGCTAGATTAACAAGATAATGTATTTTAGGAAAAATATTTAAGATTTATGGCAGCAACCATATCAGGAAACACTTCGAGTAGCTTTTTTTTTTATAGGAAGAATAAGAGAAATCATACACATTTGTCAACAAAAAAACCCTTTTTCTGGCAGGAAATATTCGAAGTCTTATTGCATAAAGGAAAATAAGTGAAACAGCAGAAATTATATCCAGTTACCAGTTGTTAAAGATACAGAGCAGTTCATCTCATGATTCTGTCATAAAAACATAGACTGTGAATTTAAATCATGAAACAATAAGCTCAAGGTCACAGGAGCAATGACATGATCTAGATACTTTGTTTTTAGATGATCAAATTTAATAAAAAGCAAAAACTTGGAGACTTTAGATGAGTGTATGCAAGCCCATTCCATCTTCAGGCTCCAATATCAGATGCTTTGTGGTATCACTGTGGTTTTCTGTATAACATATGTAATTTGCTATTGAGTTCTAGATAAGGCATCTTCTGAGAACAAATACATTTCCTCCCTTCCATTACCTCGCATGACCACGTGGCTCTGTGTTCTTATATGGCAGGTACATTTTGGAAGATGGCTGATAGAAGGGAGTCCTTACGTGGTGCTTTTTGACATAGGGTATTCGGCTTGGAATTTGGACAGGTGGAAGGGTGACCTCTGGGAAGCATGCGGTGTCGGCATCCCCCATCATGACCGAGAAGCCAACGATATGTTGATATTTGGATCTTTAACTGCCTGGTTCCTAAATGAGGTACAGTTTACTGTACAGTCAGACAACAGAAGAGCCACACAGTTGAGTTCTGGGCCCAGCATTGCGAGGCGATGATCCCATGATCTTTAGATTAAGTGAATTTTGAGATGATCCCATTACTGATTGCCCAAGAACATTTCTGAGAAAATGTTCAGCACTCCTCAAACTAAACACCGACCTTTGGAATAGGGTAATGATAATGCTTATTAATATTTACATCATGTCAGGTTTAAAAAGAATGAGGTATATAAAAATACACTCATATTGTTTGCTACATAGATGATACTTGATATATATGTAAGAAAAAATAGTGTACATCATGCGCTATGTGTATAAATTCTAGAACCAAAGGAATAGAAAATAGCTTGAAATACTTGGTTTGTTTATGTCGGAATGCTTGTGTAACTGCAGTGACTTTTACGTATTTTCATCACTAGCCAAGGGCTGAAGTGATCCCAGCAGGTGCTAAGGAGCCTGTAGCAGAGAAATATCTCATAGGTGAAAATGTTTTTTAAAAAGAATATTAAAAACTAGTCTTTTTTAAAATGAACCAAGCCTGCACTCTCCTAAATCCTCAAAGCATGGCAGTAACTTTCTTTGCCTTCATTGTAGTACTTGAAGATGATGATGCCTAATCTAAAATCAGACGGTGAAGATAGAGTATCCCTAGGAAAAGTGGGGGTGAGGTGTAAGGACAAGCCACAGAATTGTATGCTGGGACTGTGTTCCCTTTGGCCACATCAGTTAGTTCCCTTTCTAACTGATGATGTTATATTCCAAGAGCCATAAAGGGCTGCCGTGAAGCAAAAGAGAGGATGCAGAAGCAGTCCTATTGCTTTGTGCGGATGACAGAATAGAAGAAGGGGGAGGGTACTGGTGGATCTGGTCTAATGACCAATATGAACTCTGGTTCTAGCATCTGTTAGTGTCACCAACTCTTTCTCTGCGGACTGCCTCCCTGAGCCACTGCCCCAGGGCTGAAGCTGGCCTTCAAGTGTTCGTGTGTGCATGTGTGTGTGTGTTTCTGTTGTCACCCCTTCTGTTAAAGGGAATGGAGGGGGAGAGAAGCAAGAAAGTAAGAGCCCCAGCTTCTTCTAAAGTAAAGCAGTTCCAGAAATACCTACTGTCTTTGGTTCAGAGGATAAACAAAGACAATGAAAAAGCCTCATGCATTTTCTGGAGCAAGTCCTGTTCCTGTTGTCACCTCTTTCTGCTGCACCATTGATCTGTGCAATTGTTCATAGCTGTGAAGAACTTTGTGAAGAGCAGATACTTTAAAACGCAGAGGACTTAGCCTAAGTCAGAGGTTCTCAAAGAGTATTTCCCGGACCATCAGTAGCAGCATCACTTGTAAACGTGTACCATATGCAAATTCATTCCTCCCAGCCCAGGACCATTGAATTAAATTACCTGGGAATTGGATGCAGATAACAACGCTTAACAAGCCTTCCAGGCGACCTGATGTGCGCTAAGTGTGAGGACCCCTGGGCTTTGTGAACATGAAACTGAATCTTATAAAATACACCTGCTAAATCTGCATGCTTCATATTTAGATCCCTTGAAATTATGCTACAATTTACAGGCACGATAGCTTTCCTTGTGCTGTGGGCCATGAGCAAGGCCAGGCTTCACCAACAGCTTTTCTAAATGCTTCCTTTCTGATGTAGGTGACAGATCATGCAGAAGGTAAACATGTCATTGCCCACTTCCACGAATGGCAGGCTGGAACTGGACTGATCCTTTCTCGAGCTCGGAAACTTCCTATTGCTACAGTTTTTACCACGCATGCCACACTGCTTGGGAGGTATCTGTGTGCAGCAAACACTGATTTTTATAACCATCTTGATAAGGTAAATGACCCTACCACCTTCTCATTCACCACCTTTTTTCCTGATCATTGAAGCTGAAGGATGAGAAGTATTGATCTTGACATTTCACCTGCCAACGAGATGGCAGAAATGCCCTTTTAACTAATCAATATTCGTGACAAAGCTGCCCCTGGGTGACAGAGAGCTCGTGGAGTTTAACTTTGTTCAGGGCGCAGTGGAGTGTGGTGGCAGTGAGAGGCGGTGTGTGTCTGCTTGGGTGCAATAGATCCAAGATCCAAAGCAGCATAGGAGGGGGGAGGTAAGACTCTGTGACACAGGTGGGACTCCTGTCTACCCGGAGCATGGGAAATGCTGTGAGGACCCTGCATCCACACACAGCTCTGAGGGGTAGGTAGAGAACTGGGATTCTAGACACGCCGCTTGCACCGTGAGCCTTACTTCCTCTATCCCAGTGAACACACGGTCAGGTTTCTCCTGTAACTCTGCAATGCGTAGGTGAAGTTGTTGTCAGGGTCAAATAAGACAGAAGTTATTCTAAAGAGGGATGTGTGTCCTTGATGACCAAACAGTTATGTCTGCTTATTGAGAAGACCTCCTGATTCTATAACCCTAAGTCATTCAGCTTTAACTTCTTTCTTCTATTTTCCATCAGTTAAATCATATTAAAGTATGTCTTTTATATCATATGTCAATAATATCAACAAAGCATGTGCATGGCATAAGGTCAGGAGTTTTGCAGATTTGGTATCTATCATGCCAATCAAATCAATTTACCAATTTAGGTTTCTGTTTCACTATCAGGAAAGTTAGGAAGTTGGAAAGTTGATTTTTAAAGACTTCCCAGTTTAAAAAAGTGCTAGGCTTCTGTGAAACAGAATGTGGTGTGTGTGTGTGTGTGTGTAATACATAAATTATACTTCGATAACTATTGTAAAAATTAACTACTACCTCAAAGACACTTTGACACTGAATGCAGGAAAGATTTTTCTGACAAACTAACATTTGCAAGGCAATGAATGGTCCTGATGAGAGTTGACCTATGGAAAGGTCAGTCTACCCTAAAGATCACTTGTAAACATAAGATGTACATTTAAAATGAAGTCACCAAGGGATTCAGAACAGCAGGACATCAGGGAAATTTCCCAATGGCATATGATATATCAGTAGGCTAATAAGGGCAAACCAGTGATCTGTGATAATCTCAACAACCATGTTTCCTGGAGAAGAGCAGACTTTAACTTTTGTGAAAGAGACAATAGTAGGGACAATATCAAATATTTTACTGCAGAATACTTAGAGCATTGTATAATAATTAATAAAAATAATGAATAATATGCATCAACTGCTATTTGTTTTTAAGGAACAAATGCAAGACACTATGTAGTTATGTATTACAAGCCTATCCTCTTCATAAAGGTCAGTGTTTATACCACATAGTCATCAGATAGGGTTATATATCTCCCCAGCTTAATGACCCTCACTGGTTGAAATACATAAGTATAATCAGACCCAAGCCCATTGTTCTAATAAAATGTCCTTCCCAGAAGAATGACTAGTAAATAACAAGTAGTCAAGAACTAGATTTTGAGTCAAATTCATAATAATTTCTTACAAGAAAAAAATCCTCCTATAATTATTTTCCATAGTAGACCCCTTCCCCATGCTCACACTGGGTTTAGAATTTGGGTAATAAATAAAAACATCGAATTATATACATGAAAAGTTTTTAAAAGTTTAACCTAAGAAATGAGTCATAATTCAGTCTTTGATACAAGATCCAAAATCTGTCTCAGTAAGTCCTGGCTCAGGCAAATAAACATGGAGTTGGGGTGGGGAAATGACAATAAAAATAAAAGTATTTACCTTCTATAAAAGCAGAAAGATGGAATTTTTTGCTCAAATAATAATTGCTAACTAAAATCATTTTTATTGTTAACCAGTTCACAAAGACCTTGAAGTTGATTTAAGTTTTCAGTTAAATTTATTAACTAAAATAGCATTTCAACCATTTTTAACCAGCATGTAAATTTCTGAGATTCTCCAAGATGTTCCCAAATTTTTCTAATGTGATAACTAATGCTTTTTTAAAAAAAATTTTTTTGTTAGGTTTTTGGCCTCTCTTTTCTTGATAGTGACAGAATCTCCCTGATGGAAATGCGAGGGCAGTGCTGTTTGGGATTAGATGAAGGTAGCCATAGACAGTTCTTTGATGGATTTTAACTCTTTCCTCTGACCAGGCTTAGAACTAGTCAGCTTCAATTACAGGGTTACCCTCTGTTGCCGCTGGACTGCATTTTAGTGGTTAATATATACTTTGCTCCATTCTTTGTCCTTTTATACACATTATCCAGAATTCAACAAAAAAAGCTCTGAGATACAGAAAAACACTGGGAACCAGGCCCAGATATGTTTTAGACGTTGGAATATCAGACAGAGATTTTAATATGGGAAAAAGTAGACATGTGTAAACAGATAAGTTGGTATAAAGCCACAGGCATGGCTAGACACACCATAGGCCTAAAAGTTAAGCGACCCCATGAGGTCAGGAAAGGCAGAGAGGCATGCACAAGTGCCTGTCTTCACCAAGACCTGCATCTTTGCATACTTGGTTTCCTCACTTAGAAAACCTATCTTTCCATCTTTACATGTCTAAGTAGTAAATGCTATCCTATATATGAAATCATATCATTCTCAACAATAGCAATAAATAATAACCATAGCTAAAGTTACTGAGCCCTTTCTATGTGCCAGGCACTTTTGTAACTATTTGACAAGTGTTCCCTCATTTGCTCTTTGCAAGAAGCTCAATGAGATAAGAAACATTTCATACTTTTATCCAGAATTATTTTTCTTAAACAAAGGCTGTGCCTTTACCATATCACTACACAAACCCATTCAGTCTTTCCATGGTGTACAGGACAAAGGCTAAATTCCTAGCCTTCTCTTCAGGGCATTCTGGAACCCGGACCTGTTATATCTTACCGGGCTGTTGCCTGACTATGTCCCCCACATTCTATACCCAAAGCCACCGCCACATGAGACATTTTGGTATTTTCTGCACATGACACAAGACCCTATACATAATATTGGGTTGTCCAAGAAATCTGTTTAGTTTTTATCCATAAATTAAAAGACACGTTTTTCATTTTCACCAATAACTGTATTGATTTGGATATTTTGAGTATGTTGGTTATCTCTCACGTAGTATAACGTTGATTGTTCTCAATTAATGTCGCAATTTGATTGATATCAACTTCAACTGGCCTACCTGACTTTGGAGCGTTGTTCAGTGCGAAATCTCTAGCATGAAACTTCGCAGACCACTTTTGACATGTTCGATCAGCCATAGCCCCTTCTCCATACACTGCACAAACCTTCTTTTGCATTTCAGTTACATTTTTATCTTCCTTAAAATAATAAAGCATACTATGCTGAAAATGTTGCATATTTTTCTTGCATCTTCAATATTAAAATGGTTACACAAAAATTCATAAATTTTGATGATTTTTTTAAATGCACGCTGACATAACAGCTGTCACAATACAACCTAACAAAATTGTTTTGAATGAAGTTAAAGACAACAAAGAGCTACTAGGGACATCTTATGGGAAAAAAAAAAAACAACAAGCAAACTTTTTGGCCAACCCAATATTTGTTCTTTAGGGCAACTAATTTTTCAGTCTAAAATAACCTTTTCCCAAAGTAAACTTTCATGTCCAAATCCAAATGCCATTTTAGTCATCCAATTAACTTGGACATGTAAAGATGAATAACTATGGTTCACTTATATAGTATGAGATAATTTTTTCCTGTCCTGTTCTGATTTTATACCTTATCTGGGCACTTATTCATTTCTGCCTAATTTTTACCCATTTTCTCACTAATTTATAAACTCTTTGAAGGTAAGAGAAATACATAAATTACTCAACAAATAATGGTTGAATGAGAGATTTGGTTGAATAAATGAGACCAACTGTTTGAAGCTCTGAAGAAAAACTTCTGTTGATCTAGGGATACCATATAGATCCCTCATTCAAACATTTTCAGAGAGATGTTTCCAAACATTACAGTCAGCCAAGAAAGAATAACCTAAGAATTTCCCTGTTCTAAACTTTAGAATCATCTAATAATTTTTTTATTACTTTCCTCTATGTGATACAGTAATTATTGGGACTGCTTTGTTGATTCAGTTAGAGTCTAAATGGTATAAAAGCAGGTGAGGGCACAAACTTGGAGTCAGGCTGATTTAGATCAATTTTGGGTTCTGCTAAGATGCATAATAGGAATGTGACCTTGAGAAAGTTCTTTAACCTTTAAAAGTTTGAATTCCTCCTCCGCAAAATGAAGACAAAATATGTCTTCGTTGTTTATGAGGATTAAATATAATACCCTGCTTATAAGAGTGCCTAATACGTAGTGTTGAAAAGCTTCTAATATGAAAAGAGTGTTGCTGATACAATGCCAGAAACTGTATAACTCTTTCTCTTGGACACTGCTGCTTTCATAGGCAGCTATATGAGACATTACATTCAGTAACTAAGCCAAATGGCAAAAGCCCACCCCTGTTGCCAACTATTTAACTGTGGGGGCTTGGCTTATTGTGTGTTTTTATTTAGGTTAAGGTACTCAGAATAATGAATGATTGCACAATTTAACACACTAATTAAAGTAGCTGTACACTCTTGAAATTATATATTGGTAGGACTGCTATAACCATGGAAAAGCATTTGTTTTTTCTCTTTGTCATGTTCCTTTTCAGTGACTTAAGGTAATAATATTTATCTTTACTTTTTGCTATCAAGTTTAATTCAGCTTTATTTCATTGTTTATGGGCAAAAATATAATAAGGACCTCAGGAAAAGAAATTAACTCAATATTAATAAAATGTGGGATACGTAAAAGTATAATGAAAATGCCAAAAAAAATTAAGATTTCTATGTGATTATTTATAACAGAGTGGAAATACATTTACCCAGAGGTTAAACAGCAGTTTATAAGCAAAATTGAAGTTACAGCGCCCTTTAAAGCACAAACTGCTATGTCCTTAGTAAGGGATTTAATAAAAATTACCATTACTTTTTGTGGTCATTAAATTTTGTATAGCCTTGTGGACACACAAGAGGATAAATGTGCGATTTTGTTTTGCTTGCGTGGAGTAATCAGTGTAAGCAAATGTGTATGTGCTTGTTTTGGTGTTTTGTTTCGAACAGTTTAACATAGACAAAGAGGCCGGGGAAAGGCAGATCTACCATCGGTACTGCATGGAGCGGGCCTCCGTCCATTGTGCTCACGTGTTCACCACGGTTTCTGAAATAACAGCCGTAGAGGCAGAACATATGCTGAAGAGAAAGCCTGGTAACTATTACCCCTGAGGTTGTCACTGATCTTAAATGACGTGAGAGTGTGAGAATTTTGTTTAAAATAAACAAAAAAGCATGAAACGTTTGAGGAAAAAAGGTTTTACCTTTGAAAATGCAGATAAGAACACTACTGCATTGGTTGTTAGAGGATTAAATGAGTTACATGATGAAGTGTTTAGAGCAGTGCCTGGTGCACAGTTAGCAATAAAACTATAATAATCATTATTATTGCTTTTAATTATACTATGTCATCTTGTACCAATGTTACTTCAGTCGTGTACTCCTGATTTCCTACTTTGACAATTTATTGAGAAAATTTATGAATTTTGAAGTCTATGCTAGTCATAAACTGGAAATGTTAATAGAAATCTAACTTTATAAACTTAAATATGCTGTTTTTCTACAAAGGAACCCTCTCTTAGAAGGGCATTTTCATAAAGATTTTATTTTTGCTTTCCTAGATGTAATTACTCCAAATGGTTTGAATGTTAAGAAATTTTCAGCAGTACATGAATTTCAAAATCTACATGCAATGTACAAGGCTAGGATACAAGATTTTGTTCGAGGTCATTTTTATGGGTATGTTGATTTTAGGGGGGGAGGAAGGGGATGGGTGGAGGTGGAAGAGGATGTAAGAGGGATAAATGGTAATGGAAGAATGCAATTAATAAAAAAGAATACTCTTAAAAAAAGAAAATTAGTGTATGATTTTAGTGATCTCTAGCAGAAAGAAAACACCATTGTTAACGTACATGTTCATCTTCCCCAACCCCCTTTGTACTTTAGCAAAATTCAGACATACATTTTGTTGCTTATACTTTATATTATTTGAAACTTTTATTTTGTTTTAGTCATCTGGACTTTGATCTTGAAAAAACTTTGTTCTTTTTCATTGCTGGGAGATACGAGTTTTCAAACAAAGGAGCTGACATCTTCCTAGAGTCCTTATCCAGGCTAAATTTCCTGCTCAGGGTAAGAAAGCTCTAAGATACTATATAATGCTTTTGTAGGAAGACTTTCTTCTGTGGGCAGTCTTTAAAGAGCCTTCTAGTTTCTTAAATAGTTTTCATGAGAATATATGATTTTGAAGATTTAAAATGGTAACCTTGTAAAAATGGCTTTGATCTTTCAATTTACATATTGGGTTTGCTGCATTGGTCACTTGTGTATTTGCTTATGTCCTTAGCTGTATTTTCAGGAGAGCCACAAGCTTATCCAATTATATGTGCTATGTTTCAGGGTGACACTATAATATCCCCCCAAATGAGTTTGTAACCTCTTGAAAAATAAATATAGAGAAATCAGGCAAATGGAGAATAAAATTTTACCTCTTCAAAAACTGATAAGGACTAATAATGGAAGCTGTGGTTTGGATATATGGCAACGACAGGCTTTCTGATACTAAATTTGGGTATTAGCCATGTCATCACAGGCAGGTCTAGACGTCACTATCCTCCCCCAGTGGAAGCAGACCTTCAGAGAAACATGCACCATAGGTTGACAGCCAAACAGTTGTCCTCTGTAGAAGGAGGCAGACACACACAACTCGGTTCCTCACCCAACTCAACAGACACACCTCCTCCCCACACTGAGAGTCTTGAACTATGAAACTAAGAGATGACCTACCACATAGACACCGGAAGAAAGGGGAAGGAGGCCTCCGCTCCCAACAATGTAGAATAATATTTTGCTCAGAAAGGTGGGCCTTAAAATAGCTTCCCAACTAATCAAGAAAAAAAAATATTTTTGAAAACCTGTGCCAACAGAGGCAACTATAAAAATGGTACCATGTCAAGCTATTGATTATAGTTATTGGCTTATATTATGATCCTACCACATAAAATATAAAATAAATAATAGTAAAATGCTCACAGGAGACCAGTGTAAAATTTCAGCCTTATTGCAATACTGAGACAACCTAAACTCCAGAGCTCAGGAAAGAGCTCCGTAATACTCTCCAACTAAATCTTTATTTTCTGGACGTAGATCTATCCTTGCCTTAGAGCAGACATTGTAGCAAGTGTGCCGAAAGATTTCTAGAAACCACATTAGTAAGGAAGAAATGCATTAATAAAAACCCAAGTCTGCAAAATAGAAGACCGGAAAGATTATTTTACAAGAGAAAAGTTTATTTTTCCTAGACTCTGACATAATTGAAGTCATACGGTGTCTACCCTTCTCCCCCAGGTACTCTTGTGCAGCACATTCATTTTGAGGTTCATCAGTGGTGCCTGTGTGTGTAGTTCATTCTTTTATATTGCTGAGAAGTGTGATGTTTTATAACTATACCGCTTTGTTTCTTTATTCATCTGCTTGTGCGTATTTGGGTTGTTTCCAGTTTTGAACCGTAGAAAATTAAACTGTTACTTAGATTTTAATGCAAAAAAATAGTTTTTTCTAGGTGGTATGCAGGCTTTCCTGGGAGACCTTGCTCCACAGCCCCTTAGCTCGGCACAGTTCTGGAGCCCTTAAAGAAAAAGACCATGTTTTTTAAATCTCATTTCATCACATTTCTTAGTATGTACCTACTGAACAAACTTTATAGATGGACTCACAACTATGTCAAATATGCATTATGTTTAGGGACATTATTAATCAATTTAGCCATACATTTATTAAATATGCACTTTTTTTTAGATGTGAGAAAAAAAGCCAATTAATATTATTCAACACATCAAAGATAGATACACCTGGAGAAATGAAAAGATGATATTCTCTTTCCACGTGGTGCATTTATTCTTTAATAGCACATTGGCTACTCCTGGAGTGAGTTTCCTATTCTATGGCTTCCACAGACTTTTGAATGGATCGTCAGGCCATAGAGTACAGAGGCCACAGATTAGGTGGTAACATGCCCCACACTCAGAAGATAGTCATTCCCAGAAGACATGAGCATCCATTCACCTGTTCATGGTTTAAGTGAGTTTATGCTTTCATTCCCACGGCTGTATGGTATGTCATTTCCTTCTGAGAGAGGCTAGGCCAATGGTATTTGTGGGAAGAGGAAAAAACCCATAGATTTTAGAGTAAAAAATCACCAGTTAATCTCTTTTAAGGGGTGAGTCTCCTGTATTGAGCCTCCGTATCTCTCTTTTGACATTAGTAAAACAAAGAGAGTGGTATCTACTGTGAACGGTTATTGTGAGGATTGGGTGAAATTATGCATTTGAAGCACCCAGCACAGTGCCTGCCACGAGAAAATGGCTGAGCATATGCTTGCTTCTTTAGCTTAGGGCTAAAAAATAAAATAAAATAAAATGCGATATCATAAGAATCAAGACATGTAGCAGAAAAATGTAAATAATTTTTGTGCAAATCAATGTGTATAAGCTAAGGAAACATATAGAATAAACCAAATGAAATCCTCATTAACTTTCCAATCTGAAATTTTAAAGAATGAATTTTCACCATTTATTAACATATAAATGTGAGCTAATATCACATGAAAGACTGTGATATCAATGTTAATTGCTATATATTTTAAATGATTGATGCCATAAAAATATTTTGTTTGAATTTTCAAATTATTAATCAATAAATGTCTATGGAAAGCCCAATTTAAATTAAAATTTCTGGAAAAGCCTCAGGGACATGGGTACAATTTCTCTGTGAAACAGAAAAAGTATTCTTTTTATCTAAAGATATTTTTAAACACTTTTTTTTCAAAGTTTAAGGTCCATCTGTCATACGTTTCATTTTATCTTTGGTCATTGACTCTGTTGTGTTTTCTGATCCCTCGTTAGATGCATAAAAGTGACGTCACAGTGGTGGTGTTTTTCATTATGCCTGCCAAGACAAATAATTTCAATGTGGAAACGCTGAAAGGCCAGGCAGTGCGAAAACAGCTGTGGTAATCTCACCTCTTGTAATTGTTTTCAAGCAATAACTGTAAAGGCTTATTTTTATGTGCATGATTTCTGATATGTACCCCTGAACTATTTTTTCCTTAAGATCATGATAACACAAATACTATTTGTTTTTCTTCTCATTGGGCTGCTATGTTAGATTATATAATGTCTATACGACCGTGTCAATATAAAAATTTCAGAATGCGCTGCCACGCAAGGATAAAGCCTCTGTAGAAATCTTTAAGGATGGGTTGAATTAAAGAAAAATATATTGTGGAAATATAAAAACATATAGCAAAGTAAAGAGATTAGTATAATGTCCTCTTCCATGCCCATAGCCCATATTCAACAATTATCAACACATTCCCAATCTTGTTACATACCTACATCCACTCCCCCTCCTAGCCCTCTGCCTTCCCCTGAATATCATCAAGCAAAAAAATGTTAAGCCCTATGGGCTGGTCAGGCTGTGCTGCTGCCTCAGCTCTGGGGGATTTAACTCAAGCTAAATTGGCAAATAAGAAAATAATAGAAGAGGCTATTTCAACAATGTACTAACAAAATATTACCATGACAAATAAAGATTTAAAATTGTGACACTGTTTAAATTATAAATCTCTTTTTTTTTTTCCCATATAGGGACACTGCACATTCTGTGAAGGAAAAGTTTGGAAAGAAACTCTATGATGCTTTATTAAGGTAGGTTCTTCAAACACTTAACGAGTCAAACATTTGGGGTGTCACTATTCAAAGAACAATTTCAATGCTATAATGTATTTTTTGTTCCAAATATAAAGAAATTAATAACCTTTGAAGATACATTCCGTCATGTCAGTTGGTTTTCTCTTACCCTTCATCTAATATGTATGTATGCAGATAGATTCTGTTGGTATTTTACCTTGTATAATGAGCACCCACTTTTATGTGTGCACTATACATGGGATTATTATACCCATTTTTATACCCATGGCATGTAATCATTATACCCATGTATAATGCACATCCTTACTTTCCCTCAAAAATTTGGGCAAAAAAGTGCACATCGTACATGGCAAAATACAGTAATTCAATGAGAACCTCATTAAATGTTAATATGCCGATCTGAAGCTGAGAGTTCATGAAATTTTAAATAAAAATATATATTGACTTAATATATTAAAAATATTGATTTATATATTAAAGTAGCATGTTTTAATAATTAACCCATTAATTAAAATTAATTAACATGTATTTACTTAATAAATAACACATGAGATATATACATTTATAGACACAATAAAATCTAAATAGTACAATCAAATTGAAATGTATTATAATATAATAATATTAAAATATATTAATTTTGCTATAATATGAAGAGAAAGCTATGTTGTCTCCTGACCCATGGTGGAAGGTGAGCATCATATCTCTTTGTCAGAAAAAGTATTAACTTATAGATGGACAAGTTATGGCCACTTTAGTACGTAACACTCAGAGGTAGGCAAAACATAATGAGATGGTCAACATGAATGCTTTTAAAAATAAATTTTGATTTCTTTATGCTATCAAATGTGGGGTTTTTTAACCTAACTTCTTTACACTTTAGGAATTTGTGTGCTTCATCAGGAAACTATGTTTACTTTTATTTTTAAATCGCTTAGAACAGTGTTTGACACATAGAAGCGCTGAATTAGTGTTACTTGTTTTTACATTTGTTACTAACATTGTTTTCCCTACAGAGGAGAAATTCCTGATATGAATAATATTTTGGATCGAGATGATCTAACAATTATGAAAAGGGCCATCTTTTCAACTCAGGTAGTAAAAAAGTACCTACCACTTCCCATTATTGTTTAAATCTATTTAGATCAGTATTTTAATTTATTGGAATGGGCTAATTTGGGAAATTTTTATACTCAAAAGTTAGAAAGTCATTCTTAAGTATTCACCTAAATGATAACTTTGTATTCAGGGTTTTCAGGGTTCTTTTTTAAAAATCTCACAGAATTTGTCTTTGTGTCCAATTTAACAAATTCATTTGATACTTACTTGGCCTGATCCTAAAGTGGTTTTCCTGGGGCAAACTTCACCCAGCACTCTGGGTGTGCAGACCCCTGTGATTTGGCCAAATGTGGAAAAATCAACTGTATAATGTGTGGTAGTGGGAAGCTGTTTGCTTCCCTACCTGGCACATACACACACACAAATTCATTTGGAACCATTATATCCAATTGAAAAACTGTGTATATTGCAATGACAACAAAAACTTAAATTTTTCAAAAAACAAAATTTTGAGTTACAATAGATAAAAGGTGAATGTATCTCAGTCGAGTGTAATTATTGCAAAGTGTTGTGTGTGTTGTAAATGTTGTGTTAGGCATACACCAAAATCTTGTCCTGTTAGTGAGGAAATGGGCACCAGAGGACAGCCCCACTAGAAGGATCCAAAAGGGTAGCTCGTCTTGAGTCAATATTTCAAGACACTCTCATTCCAAAAAGTCCCAGAAGCGGGGCGAGGTACCTTGGCCTTGCATGTGGGTTTACCATATCTGAAGGAATTATCCTTCAAGCTATTATCCTCCTCTAAAACGTACAAAACATAGTCATTATCACCAGTGTCATCTCAAAAGGCTGAAGGCAAAAAGGCTGGATGACCTGTCCCCAATGACCTATTATTGAAATTAGTCACACATTAATTCTTTCCACAACTGACATTTTCTTCCATCACTTCAGCGACAGTCTTTGCCTCCAGTAACCACTCACAACATGATGGATGACTCCACGGATCCCATCCTCAGTACCATTAGACGGATTGGACTTTTCAACAACCGCACAGACAGAGTCAAGGTAGAGCTAATTGTTTATGTAGGTCACTTCCAAATGATGTAGAATATGTTCACTGAGAATTCATTAAAAGTCTCACTTATTTGTTTTAACATCCATCAAAAATATTTTAAATATTTCTAAAGAAAATTAATTTTATTTCCTGTCCTGGGTCATTTAAGCATAATGACTATTTTTGTGTCATTCTTGAGAACTGGGGAATATTTATGGCTTTGAATCATAATTCTAGCATTTATTTTCTCTGTGTAATCTGTCAGTAAGCATAATATTATCTAATTTTTAATGACTTAATTTTCTTCTAAGAATTAATTTCATTAACAAATCTCTGAGATTACAGAAATTGTCTTTTGTTCCTTTCTGATAAAGTTCAACTTAAGGGGAAAATATGAGAAACTTCCAATTTTAGAGAATGTAGCTAGTGATGTTTTTATGTAATTTTCTATAGACTATTTCAAATTGACTCTTGTGCTTCTACAATGACTAGGCACTGTGCTAGTTGTATAAATAAGACTGATTTCTGCCACTCTATGATGTTTACTGAAGGCCCATTATTCCAGGTATTGGTTAGGTATGGCTGGCAGTGGTGAACATGTCAACAAATAATTGCTTAAGCCTACTCAGTTTCATTCACCAGTATTCAAGATCAAGGTGTCATAAGCTTTCACCCATCTTTTCAAAGGTCCTCTTTTCCCCTCTTTCTTTCATCATTAGCAGATGACCTAATTGAGAATTCAAGGAGTATAAATCCCTTCAGTGTCCCTCCATACTGGCCTCAAATATAGAGTTTTGACCTATTTTTGCTTCCTTTACTTGAGGTCCTAAGGGATTTTATGCGATCTCATTCCTTCCACATTCTTGGGAAACTTACCATTTACCCTCTCTTATAGTGTAGGCAATGAAAGACAAATCTTTTCCTTGCTGTCTACATATATTCTTTAAATTTCTCCACATTAAAAAGTAAACAACTTTGCCTTAATCCTCTCTATTTTTGATGTTCTTGAATGTTTCTGCCTTTCCTGCTCTGCAAAATTTCTTGAAAAAACAGTCTAGAAATTGTTTAAACTAAAAAAAAAAATTATTTATTTATTTTTAGAGAGAGGGTAAGGGAGGGTGAAAGAGAAAGAAACATCAATGTGTGGTTGCCTCTCACGTGCTCCCCACTGGGGACCTGGCCCACAATCCAGGCATGTGCCCTGACTGGGAATCGAACTGACGACCCTTTGGTTCGCCGGCTGGCACTCAATCTACTGAGCCACACCAGCCAGGTGAGTTCAGTTTTTGATAGAATGAGTTTGAGTTACGTGTGAGATATTGAAATTGAGATGTTTAGTAGTTAGAAAACATAATCATGAAGGAAGCTATTCATGTATGGACCATAGTGGAGACCAGGAAATGACCACCCACCATGCTGGAAGACCACGCTGAGTGAGTGGAGAAACATGTTGACTCCAAGATACCTCAGATCTAAGAGGGGGATTAAAAGATGATTAGTCAGGGGAAGAAAGAACAAGCAGAGGATTAGAAGAGGAAAATGTAGAAATCAAGCAGAAGAAATTTTCCTGATAGTAAGAGGAGTTCATAATACAGCATTAAATGATACAAGCTACTTATAAAATGTACACATGCATATATATGTATATAATGCCCTATGCCATTGAATTATGGATGGTTTGTATTTCCTCATTTATATTTCTGCATTTCAAAAATTTTCAACACCTAATACACCTCCTGTAACAAATAGTCAGGTCACAAAATTCTCCTTGGAAATGCAGGAATGTCTCTGCCAAGGATGTACCTTCCTTTATGTTTTTCAGCAGGATTGGGTCCACAGAGGCTCATCACAGAGCGTATTAACAGTAACTTGGACTCCTTCTCATATAGTTTATTCTAGACTGGTCCTTCTCATTTTATTTATTTATATGTTTTTGCCTCTTGGAAAGGAAATAGTGGGGACAGGAAAGCCCCTTTCTTTCCCCTACATGTCTGTTTTTCTCAGAGCTCTTTATGTCACGCCATATCTGTGGATCTTCCTTTGACGATCTGTCTGTGCCTGACACATGTTATATACAATATGTACAGATGGAAGTGGGGATGTGGGAGGGCGGAAAAGGAGAGGTGAGGCTGGATTCCTTTGCTCTTGGGAAGACTGTGGCTGCAGGTCCCCTGCAATTTTGAACACAGTATGCATTGCTGATCCATGTTTTCAAAAAAAGATCGCAGTAAGGCAATTTTCCAGAAATGAGAAAGATCCTTATTTCTTGAACATATTAAACACTTTCATACCCTTGTGTCATTGCTAGTGTTATTCTCTCTTTCTGATACACCCTTATCTTGGTGATTTCAACTACGCCTTTGGGATCCAACCTAGAAGTCATCTCTTCCTTGCCCTTTTCCTTAATATTCAGTCACCTGCTCCAGACAAAACAATCGTTTCCTTATCTGCATTCCCAAGACACTTCTTATCTACTGCAATTATAGGAATGGTCGCATTGAATTTTATATATATATAAAATTCAGGAGCATCTGCCATAGTGGATCTGGGGTGGTTGCAGTTGGGGCTGTCAGTCAAGATCCCAAAGTCCAGGATGTCTTAGAGGACATCTGAGCAGCAAATTCAGGACTGCCACATCTCTGAGGAAGGTAACACACCAGCCCTTGAAGACTGTACTCATGCTGTCTGGCTTTAAATCTCTGCCACTTATTCAATTTATAAGTTTAATTAGCCTGTCTGTGCCTCAATCTTCTCATCAGTAAAATGATAATAAAATAGGCCCACATTCATAGAACTGTTGTGGGATTTAAAATGTAATAGATGTTGCATTTGGTACAGTATGATACATGGTCAACACATGATAAATGTTAGCTTTTAGTTGTACTTAGCCCAGCAACAGCACATGATGGATACTTAGTGACTTTTAGAAGAGAGGTATGAACAGGGTTGGGTGAGAGTAGAAGATAGATTTGTCTTTCCTGCAGGATTTGATTGAATGTTTTATAAAAGAGGTTACATACTAGCTAGATCTAGATCAATGAGCAGAGTTCATCATGCAAATAACAAGAGGGAGGGCTCACCAGGCAGAAGAAGTAGATGGAAAGGCACAGATATGCAATAGCATATGGCTTATGTAGAGTGAATGGAGAAGGGAGTTTATCTCATATAAATTATTTATGCAGTTAAACTCATAAATATTTTTTAAGTACTCATTTATTATTATAAAGCAAACACATGCAAAAGAAGTAAAAGAATAATCCCATCCTAACAATAGATACCCAAAGCTATAAATCCTATTTGATTACCTGTATATTTATAGAACCCTGTAGAGTAGTTCTTAACTTTCAGAGAGAATTGTCGAGGTTTTAAAATAAATGGGGCCATTCGATTCAGGAAACATTGGGATTATTTTGACTTTGAATTTATCTTCTATCAGCAGTGTGTTATAGTGAGAAAAGCCTCACCTGCAGGTTTCAGTTCTCCGCCTTGCACTGACACTGTGAAAGTAACTCACTTCCTGGGACCTGACTTCCCTCCTGGGATAAACACAGTCAAACACGTGTTTGTTCATTTGTTTTTCCCTCCTGATCCAGGGCTTGCTAAGAGCCAGGTGTTCTGCTGGGGGCTTTTGGATACAGGATCTCATCTAATCCTCCCTGTAACCTTGGGCTGACCTCTAATACCCTTCCTTCTACCTTGGGTTTCTTCAATTGGCTGTTTTAGGGCCCAGAGCAGCTGTCTTTTTATTTTAGTTGTTTGATCATTCTGTTTGGCTGGGAACAAAACAAATGAGCCATGGTGTTTTCATGTTCCAAAATGGGCTTTGGAGAGTACAAATTTTCCTAAGTGTGGAAATGCCAAGTAGGCACCATGTCTTTCAAATCCCCCTTTCCTGATATTTGCCAAGAGTATAATGGGTGTTGATTTGATGGTTGTCCAGACAGCCCTACCTGCATCTTTTGTCTCTTTTCCTAGTGCAGTACTGTGCGCATACATAATAGAAACTCAAATCAGGCTTTCTAGAGGAAAATATCTTAACCATTTTTACTTTGCCAGTGTGTGATTCTTGTGATTAAATAAGTCATTTTTATGGTACTGGTTCTGGGCATTTATTATTTTATTTCTTAAGTTTAGCATATCTCCTATTTATGAATCTACTGACATATATATGATATATAATATCATATATATATGGCATGTAAAATCTTAGTTTCCTACTTTCCTTATTTCTAAAGTTAGGACAATGACAATGACAATGTTTACACAACTCATCTCACAATGTTGCTAAGATTAAATGGGGCAATACATGTGAAAACTATTTGTAATATATAAGGTATTATATACAACTGATTATTATTATTGTTATTTATCCAAATTAAGGTTTTTCTTCAAAGTAATCTCTTTGGAAGGATATATACTTATTCTGGGAATAAAAAATAAAAAGTGTAGGGTGCTCGTTAAAACAAAGTTTCTTTTTCTCTTCTTCCTCTTCCTCTTCCTCTCCCTCTTTATCTATTCCTTTCCGTTCCCAAACAATTCAGTTCTAAAGCCATTCAGAGAGGCAACCCAGGTTGTTGTCTGCACTGGAAGGAGGAACGCGCTACGATAGTGCAGAGAGAGATGTTCGAGCCCAGATGGAGGGAGAGGCTCACACAGCGGGAACAGCCCAGCTGTGGAGTCAGCATGCAATGAGGTGGTGTCCGTGACAGAGTGGCAGTGGAGGGAGATGAGTTCAGTGGAGGGCACTTGTCAGTCCATTTAGCTGCTGGCAGAATATAACAGAATGGGCAGCTTAGCAACGATAGATATTTATTTCTCACAATTCATTAAGCTGGGAAGTCCAAAATCAAGTTGCCAGCATGGTTGAGTTCTGGTGAAGGCCCTCTTCCTGGTTCCTAGATGGCACGTTCCTGTGTGTCCTCACATGGGGCAAGGGGCTAGGGATCTCTCTTCCTTTTATAAGGCACTAATGTATGTAATATATAATATATGGTGATATGCATTATATAATGTTATATATTATATAATTGTGTTATATAAAGTATATATGATATATAATATATACTATATAATAGGTTGTATATTATATTTTAATATATACAATAATGAAATATATATTCATTATATCTTTTAAGTGTATTATTATATTATAATGTATATTACTAATATTATTTAATTATATATTATATTAACTACATGGTTTTATTATATAATATACATTATATTATAACCATATAATATATTATAATCACTATATATAATATATCACTATATATAATATATATTAGATAATATATATTAATATTATGTTAATATATATAATATCAACATATATAAATATATAATACTATATATTATATAATGTATATAATATAACCTATATAAAAACCCGGTACTTAAAATCATATTTTATTTATTTTTAATAACTACTTAGATATGAGAGGAGGCTGACAGAAAACTTAATAATAGTTCTGTGAGAACTTTAATAAATGAAAGAAATAAGGGAATTCATTCATTCAGGGGACCAGCTAAGTAGCTATTCTAGTTACAACTGTCCAGCTACAGCGGTCTTGTCTCTGCCTTAGCAGAACATTATAGGCAGTGAAATGTCCCAGAACAGACTGATAATCTGTGGACAAGAGTCAATTGTTAAATTTTTTTAGCTAGTTTTATACAAAGCCACTGGTTAAAGTTAAATTATATAAATGTATAAATTAATTCATTATAGTGAAAAGAACAGTAATTGTCAAAACTCATTGCATCTTAATCGTTTACTACATTTTACTATTACCTATGCCTTTAGGGTTTTTTATGACTATTGTACCCACATGGTGAAAATACTGTCTAATATATGCTACTGCTCTTCCTATCTCCAGAGCAGCAATATTTCATTGGTAGCTTGAAATTGGCATGGTGGGGTACTTACAGAGTGAAAATAGGTGAACACTACATGTCTTGATTATGTATTGATTGTTTAGATTTAAGAAAGTAGTAAAGAAATGTAAATAATGCCAGTTAAATTTAAATGGGTGTTATGTTTGTAGTCATTACATTGCAAGTGACACAAAAATATGAGAGAATATTTTTCCACTATCAAAAATATCCAACTCTACAAAGAAGTCACTAATGTCATTGATAAACCTCTGAAATTCTCAAATACATCTCTATATTTCACTCTTCCTTTTGCTTCTTAACAAAGGAATCAACCAACATTTATGAGAGAACTATATTTAGTCATCAACTAAAACCATGTCAGTAATAAATACAAGATTGTCTCAAAAATCAATAAAAGCATTATGTTATAATTGGCATGGAACTTACAATAAAGAGTATTATAATAGTTTAATAGACTTTATTTTTTAGAGTAGCTAGATCCACAGGAAAATTGAGCACAACGTACAGAGAGTTCTAAAAGATCATCTTCCCCCAAACATGCACAACCTCTCCCACTGTCAACACACCCCACCACAGTGATGCATTCATTGTGATGAACCTATATTGACACATCATTATCACCAAAGGTCCATAGTTTACATTAGGGTTCACTCCTGGTGTTGTACCTTCTATGTGTTTTGGTAAGTATATAATGGCATGTATTCACCTTTATAGTATCATACAGAATAGTTCACTGCCCTGAAAATCCTCTGTGTGCTATTTATTTCTCTCTGCCCCCAACTCCTAGTAACCACTGATCTTTTTACTGTCTCTGTGGTTTTGCATTTTCTAGACTCTCATGTAGTTGGAAACATATAATATATGACCTTTTCAAGGTAACTTCTTTCACTTAGTAATATGCATTTAAGGTTCCTCTGTGTCTTTTCATGGTTTGATAGTTCATATTCCATCATCTGGATGTATCACAGTTTATTTATCCATCCACCTACTTAAGGATGCCTTAGTGGTTTCTAAGTTTTAACAATTATGAATAAATTTGATACTAAACATTTGTGTGCAGGTTTTGTGTATACCTTTTAAAAATGGTTTGGGAACTGTCTGTTATAATTACATCTTTTATATCAGTCAGTAAAATTTACTGTAAATTTAGGTACAAGTATATGTTTATACTTTAGTTTTTTGGTTTTTGAACATTTACCAGCACACACTGCGTAAAGGCCATGCTAAACACTGGCTTTTCCTCTGAGTGACATGAGAGGCCACTGTAGGATTTGGAGCAGGGGAGTGGCTGACATTTTTAAAGGTTCACTCTGGTTGTTGTGTTGACACTTTAGTGAAACAAAAGGAGCTAGAGAACCAAATAAAACCATTATTGCCAATGGGGCTGGATCAGAGGATATAGAATGAGAACAAAGATGGCACATAAACTCCCTGTCCTCCAATCTAGGCCTTGGAATCTGAGGGAAAGAGAGTCAGTCCACAGAGTAGGTGCTCACACAAAATGCGGAGAGGAGGAGAGAAGCCCCAGGCTCTTTCCTTCTTATCTCCTTGCCCCTCCCCCGAATGTAGAACACAAGGATTCTACATCATTAAAATACCAAACTGTAGGAGATTTTTTGCTTTAATTTCTTCTTTCTTTTTTTTCTCATTAGAGTTTTCCTTTTGTAGGTGATTTTACACCCAGAGTTCCTATCCTCCACCAGCCCCTTGTTACCCATGGATTATGAAGAGTTCGTCCGAGGTTGTCATCTTGGAGTATTTCCGTCATACTATGAACCATGGGGTTATACTCCAGGTATGTGACATGTATAAACTGTAGAATGTTTTGAACTTTCTTTTATGCATATGTATGTGATATTCAAAGTGGATATATAATTTACTATTGGATAGAGAAGCACAAAACCAAAGCTTAAGTGACAGAGGGAATGTAGGAAGTCATTTATGTCAGGTAAAGAGAATGATATATAACTTCTGGCAGACTTTCCACCAAAATGTCATTTTACAGGACAAAGTTAAACTTGATCTGAAATGATAGAGGAATTATATACAGTTTTGTAAGGTGTTATAGAACATAAGAAGACCAGCCATGACTGGTGTGGCTCAGTTGGTTGGACGTCATCCCACAGGGTACATTATTGCCGGTTGATTCCTGGTCAGGGCACACGCCTAGACTGTGGGTTCAGTCCCTGGCCAGGAGCGTACAAGAGGCAACTGATCAATGTTTCTCTCTCACATTGATGTTTCTCTCCCTCTCTTTCTCCCTGCCTTCCCACTCCCTAAGAAAACAAACAAACAAACAAATAAATAAATAAATAAAATGTGGGGTTTTTTAAAAATGAGACAAAAAATAGTTTGGGGAATACTGCATAGTAAATGAGTCATTTTGTTTTAAATTAACCCAAGGAAGTTGGCCACTCCTCACCTAACCTAAAATTACAGAAATAATTAAACTTCTGGTGCTATAACTTAGTGTATTAGATAACTCTAATGGTTTTTAAGAATAATTGTTTTATGTGATACTAACTCTAACTCACTCCAGAAAGTATTCATTAAAGTTTGTGGTTTGATAATGCCCGATGAATACTTATTTCATTAAATTAACCAAATGAACATATACTGAGCTTACATGGATACCATATATATATAATATGGATATACTGAGCTTACATGGATATTTTATATATATATATAAATATATATATAATATAACATATATAATATATATATGAATTTTTCTAAAAAGGAGTTCCAGAGTTTTTATCAGATTCTCAAAGGGATCAATAATCCCATTCTACCTTCCTCTTCTCCCCACCCCACCCCCCATCCTAAACTGCTCTCTAGGGATAAACCAAATGGAAATAATTAATTGCAGAGCACAAGAAAAGGCTACCATTTAAATTGTGTTAGTTAGTCGGTAATGGGAAAATCTCTCTCTTTTTTTTTAACCTAACCTCACTAGCCAACCAAGAACTATTCCACCATCAAATACAATTTCCTTACTAAAAATGCAGATATCTTTGAGAGTGGTAATGTTTTGTAAGACATAGTTGATATTTTTTGAAAAACATGTTTTTCCTGGAAGGTGAGAGAGGACTGAAAGAGACCATGGGGTTCACCAAACAACTGGGAAAGTGGAAGGAATTTGTGAGGAGAGAGACTTCTATGGTTGGAGGAGCTGGTCATAGCCAAAACACTTACCTATGCTGTTAACTTGCCAAATACTTAGAAACATAAGCTTACAATGCAGTGAAAAGCAAAGCCAGTAGTGAGAGAGGCAGTATAGGGTAGCAGTTCCCAGCAAGAGCTCTGGAGCTGGGCCCCTGGCTTCAAATCTCAGTTCTCCCCTGTCCCTTGACTTTGTGAAGTTGGGCAAGCTATTTAACTTTTCTGTCTTAAGTTTATTCATCTGTACAATGGAAATAATGGTGGCCTCACTTCACATGGTTTCTGAGAAGATTAAATAAGTTAATACATATAAAGAACTGAGTGCTGAACCCGGCACAAAGCAAACATGGCTAGCACTAGGATAGATGGGGGCTTTTTCAATCTATGCGCATAAGAGGACATCTGAGCTGGTCCGAAGCCAAACCTTTGTCTATCTCCCCCGGCAGCCGAGTGCACCGTGATGGGTATCCCCAGTGTGACAACCAACCTCTCCGGTTTTGGCTGTTTTATGCAGGAGCACGTGGCCGACCCTACTGCATATGGTGAGGTTTTTCATCGTTAACCACTGCAAGGGACAAGGGACATTTAACCAAACAGAGCCCAAGGTCTTCACAGAACCTAACTCTGAAGCTATCTTGTTTAAACTAATGTTTATATCTCTTGTTTAATAAAAAGTAGATTTAATTATGTGGTCTATAGAAAAAATAAAAATGCTATTAATATTAAATATATTGCCCAAAAGATGAACTAAAAAATGAGTGAAATGAACAAACAAAACTGAAACAGAAAAATAAAATGCAAAAGGAGTGTTAAACTTTGACAAATTTGCCCTTCACCTTTTTTTTTTTCTGGACTGGTTTGTCCCTCTACTACCTAACAGTGATATTACAATAACTATGGTCTTAGAAGAGGTATTACAATAATTATATTGGTTGGCATAATTATTTAAAAGGCCCATGCCAAGTTAGCAAAATTCACTTACGTTGTTTAAGACGACAGGAGAATTTACCTATCACCATTTCTAGGTCCACGTTACCTAGCAGCAAGCGAAGTTCAAATGGGCTGGATTCTCTGCCTCCACACAGCCAATTCCCTGGTCCTTTACAGTTGCATTGTCACTGCTCTCTTTCCTCAGGCTAGAGCTATGGTTCTCAGCCTTGGAAGCACCCTGGGAACAATGGGGAGTCTACAAAGCCCTGATACCCAGGTCACCCCAGAGATTCTGGTTAGTGAGCTGCCCAGGGAGAATCATTGATCCAGGGCATCACTATACCGCCAGATGTTTTTTAAAAGCAAGATCCATTTTGTTGGCTGTATGTTGGTGACAATTTACAAATCATTAGAAGGATGTCTTAGAAGATACATAGCCTTGGAAGGGAGAAGATAGACACAATAGGGATTTAGGGAGTAGACAGCACATGTGATCTACCAAAGAACTTAAGGAACAGGAGGGGATATGCTCTAAGTGAGCCCTGCTTTATACCTGTGCTTTGGCTTTTGTGCCCTTCAGGTATTTACATTGTTGACAGGCGGTTCCGCTCCCCAGATGATTCTTGCAATCAACTGACTCAGTTTCTGTATGGATTTTGCAAACAGTCACGCCGTCAAAGAATTATCCAGAGGAACCGAACTGAGAGGCTCTCAGATCTTCTGGACTGGAGATACTTAGGCAGAGTAAGCAAATTTGTGATCAACACAGAGGACCACTTTAAAAACCCTACTAGACCACGAATAAATTGATTCTAGTCATAATCTGTAAAGTCAACTCAGTATCATAATTGTTAAAATCTCTGATTTTCTTCACATACTTTTTTTTTTTTTTTACATATTATGAATTTGCAAAGTCCTAAACCCAGGTCTTCTCATTTAGTCTGAGCCCATAACAGTAAGTCCACCAGCATCTAGCACTGATCTTACCAGTTATTCCATTGTCATTGCTTATTTTGATACATTACAAATATGCAGAAATATTTCATGAAGATGAGGAGAACATCAAAAGGAAAATTGCTACTTTGCTTCACTCTAAGAAATAATATGATCTATTCCTCAGCTACAGTAGGTAAGGGGAATCATACTGCTTTTCAAAATGACAAGTGCAAAGGGAAATACCTTCTTTCATGCAGTAGGTTTATAAGCACCCTGATGTTCATGTATCATAGCACTGGATGATTTATATACTAAAAAATGAACTGACTTTGTCTTCACATAATGTATCTGCTTAGATACTGCTAAACTTCCCCAAATGATAGATGCTGCCATTTGCTCAGTATCTACGCACCCTAATCCCAGTGCTCATTACAACGCTGGATGATTAATTTTATTGTCTTCATTTTATAATGAAAGGAGGATGATTAGGCAATGATTTTCAATTTTTTTCATCTCATGGCACACATAAACTAATTACAAAAATTCTGCAGCACACCAAAAAATATATCTTTTTGCATCTCTGGCAAAAAAAAAAAATGGTATGACTGTTGTTGTGTCGGCTATTGGCATTGTTTTTTTCATTTGACAGTCTAAAGGAAAAGAGGTTGGTGCCCCTGACTAAACAGTCAGCTATTGCATACTTTAAAAATATTGCAGCACACTGGTTGAAAATTGCTGCTCTTTGATTATTCAGACCTTATCGTTTTCCCCCCACACCATACGGCTTCTCTGTAGAATGAAACCAGTGTTTTCAGGCCCCTTAGCACTAATTCAAAATTCAGTAAGGCTAGTATGGTTTCCCTCCAATGTTTTGTAGCATTTCCTTACCTATTCATTGAAAAATAAAATTATAATGTTATTTTTTTCCTGATTTTCAAACGGAATAAATAGAATCTGTTATTTTTTAAAAATACATTTGATAGCTAAGAGAAGAATATTTTATACAATAGCTTGGTTGTTTAAGTATATAAATCTTTTTTTTAACTTGTGAATTGGTATTTTTTCACAGTATTATCAGCATGCCAGGCACCTGACGTTAAGCAGAGCCTTTCCAGATAAATTTCACATGGAGCCCACATCACCACCAACGGTAAATATTTTATGTATTGCTTATTTGTTTTGAAAGCTAAATTTCTTATTTATGGTACCTCCTAACAATACCTTTTAATTTGAAAGTAGCTAAGTACACTATTACACTTTTTCATAGCATCGCATCAAAGCAAAGACCAGAGGAACTGGCCAAGCAGACCAACTCACAGCCTTTGATTCAGAGTCAGCCTCGTGTGAGATGAGCAGACAGTCAGCTAACTCACGTCACGGGAGCAGCACCTACACACTAAAACTCTCTCAGCCTTACTGCCTGAAACTGCTTCATTAGACATCCATTCTTTTGAAAGTTGTTCAAAAAACAAAGTAGCTTGCTTTACAGGAAGTTGATTTTCTGTCCAGGAAGTGTTTAAATATAGGGAGACTACTTGGCAAGAGTAATATAGACTGAATTCAAGGGCAACAGGAGGAATTGGACAAGGTGGGCATTCATGTTCCACTCAGCAGTGCCCACCAGGGAGCCTTCTAAAGTCCAACTAGACATTCTGTTAATAGGACAACATAGGCTGCTTGCCATCAGATTCATGTAGAAGGACATAAAATAGGAAACACAGCTAGAAACAGGGAAGCATTAGACATTTTTCTTTGGTGGAATTGTCCTTGCAGAAGTCTACACAGTGGTCAAGGAGCTAAACTTCATTGTCCTCCTAAACATCAGGTGATAGCTTAGATGCAGTAAGATGAGACCCACAACATTGGGTATTAGATACATCTTAGCTTCTGCAACTCACAGGAGCCAGTATCTTATGTTAATTCCCACAGACATCTTCCATGGTCTCTCAGGAATATGCCCAATTACAAGGCTTATCAAATTCAGGGATTTTCCAAAGCTACAGATCCTCCAAGTTAAGATGTTAATTTCCCAAGCTGGAGTCACTTTTACCATAAACAATTCTGCCTGATAATACAATTTATAGTCCACCTGTATCAGTTGTCCAGGAGAAAGTGAACGTGAGGTAAGATTTGCCTATAGAGAAGGTGAAAGGGTTTTGTAAATCCCTCAATCAAATTTCACTTCCATATTCATGATTTTAACGGAGTTAATTGCTCAGCTTTTTTAGAAGTGGATGCTGCAGTTGAAGATAATTCAGCTATTTGTATCGATTTATCTATGTATTCAACTATTAAGTATGGAGCATCTCCTCTGAGCCAAATCCTAAGTGCAGGGCTCAACTTTTTTTTTTTTCCTGTGTTACTTTTGGGTAGAGTGTCTGAACCTTCATATGACTGTATGAGTATGACATAATAATAATGTATAAAAATAGTTGAAATACATTGAGAAGGACTGTGACAACTTTATACATATTTCTTCCTATTCAAGCATGAGCACTCCCAGAGGGCAGGGATCATGTTTTTTATCCATTTCCTCAGTGCATTATCGTGCTTGACCTGCGCTTGGTGCTTAGCGTGTGTTTAGAAAATGAGTTATCTCGGTGAATGTTAGGTAGAAGGGCAATTGGATTAAACCCTAGTGATCTTTGCTCATTAACTGAAATGAAAAAACTGGTGGAATTTCAGGGTTAACTCAGTGGCCCGGCTTCTGGGATGCTTTTCGTGGTGGCTGTCCATGGCATGTCCAGGCTGGCCATGTCCTGCAGTTTCACTAAGCAAATCTAAAGGATGACATAGAGACTGCCACTATCAGCAGTGTAACACAACAGTTGAGATGAAAGGTTCTGGAGTGATCATTACCCTGGTACAAATCTTTGCTCTACCACATATGTGTTATATGACCCTGGGCAGGTCATTTGGTCTCTCTAGCCCTTAATTTTCTTCTGTATATGGGAAAAACAAATTTATTGGAGTGCGGTTACAAAGGTTAAATAAGATAACATATAGGTAGTACCTGGCACATGTCAATGATTAAGAAAATAAAGCTCTTTGCCCTGGCTGGTGTAGGTCAGTGGACTGAGTGTCAGCCTGCAAACCAAGAGGTCGCTGGTTCGATTCCCCAGTCAGGGCACATGCCTGGGTTGCGGGCCAGGTCTCCAGTGTGGGGCACACGAGACGAAACCACACATTGATGTTTCCCTCTCTTTCTCCCTCCCTTCCCCTCTGTCTAAAAATAAAATAAGTAAAAAGTAATCTTTAAAAAAGCTGTTTATTTAATGAACCTCTCTTGAGCTCCTTGGTACCAGAATCAAAATGAATCAAAATTAGTAGCCTCTGAACAGGCCACAGAAGATATCCAGTTATTTTTTTAAATAAAATGTACATGCAAAATGTTTACATATTGGAAAATTAAGAAGCTGTGATAATGTTTGTGTCTTATTTTGTCTTTGGCAGACAGAGGGATTTAAATATCCCAGGCCTTCCTCAGTACCGCCTTCTCCTTCCGGGTCTCAGGCCTCCAGTCCTCAGAGCAGTGATGTGGAAGATGAAGATGAAGATGAGAGATATGATGAGGAAGAGGAGGCGGAAAGGGATCGGTTAAATATTAAGTCACCATTTTCTCTGGGTCATGTTCCTTATGGGAAGAAGAAGCTACATGGTGAATATAAGAACTGAATTCCACCCTTGTTGAACAGAGCTAATTTAGTGAGAGCCATAGTAAGCATGATTAAAGAAGTGAAAATGCCACAAATTTCATTTTCTTCTAAGTATCACAGTGGAATTTATTCCCTGCCTCAGAGGTAGAAATTAAGTCAGTAGCAATTTTATAACTTAAAATCAAAGCTATTTTCTTCAATTCCCTTTTCTCTAGTAAATGTAGGCATGAGGAAGAGTGTTAATTAAAGGAGGAAGACTGGAGTGTTTTTAGAATGGTTAATTTAAGCAATAACAAATTTTGTTTACTATTGTTTTTCAAATTATCTTCACCATAATCTTTTGTTTAGTATTTATACAGCTTCTATACCTACCAAACAAGTTTCCTACTTCCCCCACAAAAGATCCTGCTCTTAGCCATGAAGGTACACTACCTACATATTTTAAATAACTCAGTCTTTAATGATTATTTTTACTTTGCACATGAGTCAGAAACATGACTTCACATCTAGCTTTGCAGGCAATCAAAATACATAATAAAGGAGTTATCGTAAATCTAGATCTTGATGCATATTTGTGCATATTTACAAGGTCACTTCTCAAATTAATTTGTATTGTGGCATCTGACCATAACATATTTTCACTGTTTAAAGGGAAAACCTATTTGAAAACTTGGTCAATTAGCCACAGATGATGAGTTGTTAAATTCAAATAAATAAATCTATCAATATTTAAAGATTTAATTTTCATTGATAATGTCTTGTTTAAAATTCTTTCATTTTAATAAGATAACATGTAAAGCACCTGCTATGTAATAGTGCCTTAGAAAGGACAAAATTTTAAAAACACATTTTAAAAAAACAGCAAAAAGAAAATTTAGAGTCTATTTTATAATAAGGATAGTGCCTCTAACACATTCATGATACACTTGGAGACACTGTTGAATGACTGTAAATAAACATCTTTGTTTTAAATATAATTAAATCTAAAAAGTAAAACAAATCACACTCACTCTTGGATTTTTTTTTTCACAACTGAGAGTTATTACTATTATTTAGATCATAGTGAACACCTCTGTTGGCATATCAGCTGGTCCAGGTCAACAGAGGCTCTAAAAATGTTTTGGTCACCTCAGGGCTGTGTTGTTAATGGCAACAAGGGAAGGGTAACAATGACAGTGCCTCAGGCGGTCCAAGACCTGCTGAAATCTGTAATCCAGGTTTCCTGTTGCCCCACTGTTACGAAGAAGTAGGAGAATGGTGGGCACAAACATCAGGCCAAAATGGAAGATGGCTGCAAGCTCACCTCATATAGAGGTTCAGGAAGAAGGGGAAAAATTACCTAAAGCCCAAGCCTTGAATCACGCCCCACGGATGCCAATTAACCTCATGCCTGTAGAGCAGTTTGGAAAGGTCTGCACTGAAGATCAGAAACAATATGAGATGGATTCATACTATAATACACTCTTTTGTTGAAGTACCAGAAAGATCTAATGATAAAAAAGAGTCCCACTATTACAATAACCATAAAAAATGTATCCCTGATAAAGTGGCACACCGTATGTATTCAAACAACACTTAATTGGCAGTTGGTTGGGTCACTTATTGAAAACATGAGCTATATAATAGAATAACTTCTTAATACAAAACTTTAAAATTCAAGTGCTTTTTAAAAAAAAATAAAAGAACAGTTCTCTGATTAGAGATGAGTACAAATGCTAGTACACATGGAAATTAACAGATTTGCACACACTTGGTTTTAAATGGCATGTGTAGGAGTCAAGAGTCGCGACCCTGCAGTGGGTCCTCAATTCACACAGCTGCTGCCACTCGACTCCATCCTCTTCCCCAGTCATTTGTTGCCGTTGCCACAAGATTGACAAGCCCAGTGAGTAGCAACAAACAGGACTGTTACATGATTCTGTGTCTAATCCCCAGTAGGTGCATAAATGAGCGGTCTTATTGGGAGAAACAGAGGTGCAAAAAATGCTTTTGAAGGATGTATGTATTCATAAGGTAGAAGACAGGAACTATGGGAAGTAGTTTGTATGCGCTTGGCCAGCTGACAGCAAGACTTTTTTTAATGCACTGTATCACACCTCTTCCATGGTGAGAGTTAGGGTTAAGAGAGCTGGTTTTACACATATAAATGAGAATATAAAATGTTGTAAGTGCAATACTAATCGTTTTTCAAGGCACAAGGAGGAGTAAAAAAAGAAACTGTTCAAGTGTACACCAGGGAGGTTCAAAGAGACTTCATTAAATGTGCCTAACTTTTGCTTCACAGGGTGGTTTTAAGGATTAAAATCAAATTAGAAATGACTTCTTCCTGAAGGAATTTATAGTCCAGAAAAAGGAGACCAACAGGTTACATTCCCAACTCCTCTTTCTGCTGAAGCTGAAGTAAAATAATGTAACTCAAGATTGATAGCATATAGGCTCTTATTTCTCATAACCAGGTAAAGAAGGAAATATGAATTGGAGGCTGCTTTTAACGTAAGGGCCTCTTTGCCTTCTCTCCATGATCACAGTGGTGGTGTGGAAGGAGAGGAGGTATCATCTGGGGAACCCAGAGGAACAAAGTGTAGTTTAGAGCCCACACTGGAGACCATATATACATATATGCATGCGTATAGTGGCAAAGAGGGGAAGAGCAACTGGAGCTGTGCTGAAAGTGGCTGCAAGTCCCATCTGGAGGTGGGAGTATTCTAGTACATGCATACACATGGGAGGCAGATAATTTTCCAGTTTTCAAATTCAGTCCATACAATGTGAAAAATGTTGATCACTGATCATTTGTTCATCTCAGTGTTGAAAAAGGTAGAAATAAAGAGAACTGCAAAGAGACTCTAAGAAAGATAGAAAGTTAAAGCAAACTGGGCATAGGGGCCATGATACAACGGCTGTGTTAATCAGCATATCTGTACAGCAGAAAAGCAGTCAAGGAATTCAAGTACTTATAATACATGGAGCTGATATTATTTTAATGTCTACTGGTCATTTAGACAGCTTTTTAAAACTGTTTTAGAGCAAAACACTTGAGATTGTTCTAGTTCACTGTTGGAAGAATTACTTCATGAGATAAATTTTAAAAGTGTTCTGGGAATAAACGTGATGTTTAAAGAAACAATATGTATAAGTCTATGTCAGATCAGTAAATAATTATCAATAAACTGGATATATGCACTGTCTAGAAAATCTACTTTAAAATCAAATCATAATTAATGACAGGTGCCTATTATAATGCCACATACAGATTTTTTAATGCTCACATACATTGGGGCAGAGATCAATGTTACATTAACTTGAATATAATTTCATTATTCAATTATGGAACAAGTTACAGCCAAACCATATAAGCAGGGTTTCAATTACTTAACACAGTAAAATTGTAATTCTAAGTTACAGAGGCATTCACATAAGGATATTGTTTAGCTACTGAATAATGGCTACATACTAAAGACAGTAAAAATTAATAATACTTTCTACTTATGACATTTATTGATAACAACTTTCGATTACGTCAAACAATTAACATGATGGTTATATTATAATTACAAATAAATATATTATGCTTGCACAATAGGTATATGTGTGTGTATATATATTTTAGATAGTATCGAACCCAAGTTGATTTTAAAAAGGAGTAAATTAGGCATATTTCCATGCGCTTATGTTATCAGGGTGCCTTTATATAATGGTTTGATGTCACACAAAGTCTAGAGTTCTAGTCAATTAGAGCAAGCAGTCTTTGAGTCTGGTTAGCCGTGGAAAATGGGTCACCTCTAAAAAACCGGTTTGTTCTTTCTGTACAATGTACAGAAGAGCAGTGTGTCTCATCAACTTCT
Source organism: Mormoops blainvillei (assembly GCA_004026545.1). Taxonomy (NCBI): domain Eukaryota; kingdom Metazoa; phylum Chordata; class Mammalia; order Chiroptera; family Mormoopidae; genus Mormoops; species Mormoops blainvillei. The sequence goes on from PVJD01003165.1 coordinate 70,401, forward strand.
TTCCCAGTAACTTTTAGATCCCTGCTTCTAAACTGAATTCAGGGAGATCCCAGAGAGCACAAGCAGGAGCTCCAAGCTGTGGAACCCGCAACCTGCCCCACCCTCACTAAAGGTCCCTCTCTCAGCTGCTGCACTGAAGCGTTCTAATCCCAGGGCTTCTTCCCTGTTGCCCCTTCCACCGTCCCTTCATAACAACTTACTTCTCCTGGATGAACTGCTAAGAGAATCACTCTACTCTTTCTCATCCTGCCATGCTTCCCCGCTCACCCTCCTTGGAGGTAGGAAAAGGAGAAGGACATTCCCTGCTGAGTGACAAGTGAGTGACAGAATGAGAAAACCAGCTAATAATGATTAGGTCAACATGGCTATTTGTTTTAACAAAAAGAACACTATAAAGAGTCTTCAGTCTTAAAATTATAAATGACCTAAAAAATTCATGGGTAAGACAGAAGATGATATAAACAGGACCTGAAGCATTAAAAAAAAAAAAAAGGCAATATATCCTCAGCTAAGAACTCTACCTTACTTTTGTTTCTAGAAGAATAAAACTAGCTAGCTGTGCATATCCCTAAGACTGCAAATGAAGTAAAAAGGGTCCACAGGTTTTATTCACATGGTTCATGTCTTCAACAAGAATAGAACTATAACTGGATGCAATTTAGTATATTTTCACCAGTTCAGCAGACTGTCATCCAGGAATCTGGTTTGATCAAAGTTTTCTTCTCCAGCTGTAAGGAAAGAAATTACATAAAATCAACACACTTTCCATGTTTTTAAAAAAGAAAAGATGAAGAGAACCTCGGGAAACATATTATGTGTTATGTTTTTCCTCAGCTTGAGACGTATCAGGGAAGTCAACATTTCACATTTGACCCACCATACTGAATGAAACTGCAACGTGGTGTGTTTGATAGAAATCTGAAGACACCACATGGCTTTCTCTAAGTATCCCTCAGGGCTAAAAGACCCACCTTTAGAACCACTGGCTTGCATCAAGGTTCTTTCTCTTTATTTAAAATGCATCTTACTTGGGGGAGATGACATAAGAACACATTTGCACACATTCCCTTATTAGATGAGCTAAAGGTCTGGGGAGGAAATGAGACAGAAAGAAGGGACCCTTGTTAGCTGGAAGGGACCGCAAAACTTTAGAGTGTGAGGAGCAAGTGGTATCCCTTCTGGGGCCGGGATAGCTCAGGAGTCAAGTGGTAACTCCCAGGAGTCCTGGGACTCTAAATTTGGGTAGAAGAGCTAAAGCTGCAATGGGAGTAGGGAGTGGGAGTAGCCAGATGCAAAATGCCTCTCCTAATTTTCTCTAAAATCATTTCTAAATAAAACCACATTCTCTCAGTTTAGTTACAATATAATTTGAATGCCTGAATTACATTTTAACTTGAATTGCCAGTATATTTTGAAATATTGGCGATAATAGACTTTTCTTTAAAAAGAAGAAAAAAAAACCTCAAGAAAGGCATCCCTGGATATAGTCTACTGTAATAAAAACCCATTACTTAAAAAAAGAGCCATCCAAATAATACCTCAGGACTCTAGAATAAAAATACTGAAGGTGGTTAGTGATTAATACACCATACAGGAATCCAAAACTTTTCCATCAGTTTAGACAAAATTTTGTTTCCTCACTTTGTTATCAGACACAAGCCACTCTGGAAGCTTCAATAATTAAAAAATATATATGCATTTTCCAAGAAAGACTTGAAATGGGGATCTATAATCAAACACTCTTCCCTTAAGTTTCTAATGAAGATCCCTCTCCACTTCATTAAAATTAGCTCTTCCTTTTTTATTTTCAGTCACCTCTCTGGCTCTGCAAATCTTCCCAGCAACCAAACCTAAAACTTCACTATCAGTAGTTGTGCCAAACACTGAATTTAGAAAAGATCACCTTAGATGCAGCGTCCTCTACCGTTACCTAATTTTCATCTTCTTACTGCAAGAGTTCTGAGAGCCATGCCAGCTAGTACCTGCTTCCTCCTTGCTCTGCAGTTTACCTTCTTATCCCAAATCCCCTGTAAACATGGTTTCAGAAGAGACAGGGCAGCAGCAAATCAAATCACTGGGCAGGTCCTGAGGAAGTCTTGGGAACTGGCTGGTTTGCTGTTCAGTGACCCCTCCCAGACAATACAATTTTTCTCTCCCCTTAATGGCTGTATTCGTACTAACCATTCTTCTATATTTGATGCTTTTAATCCCCCCTTCCTTAAAACTTTCCATCCTGGACTGCTGGATATTCTGATATTCTGGGTCTCTGGTTTCATTCCTGCCTGCTTCTCTGAAGGTCCCTTCACTGATACGATGTTCCCCGTTTTCCCTTGGTTTCTGGGCATTCTCCAAGGCAAATCCTTTATCATCTGCCCTTGTCCCACTACATCCGAGGCTTAGGGGAGATTTCCATTTTCATGATTTCAACCTTGATTAACTGACTCTCATTTTCCTGTTATTCCCAAACCCATGAATCATCTGAGTAATTTAGGGGAACTCATTAAAGATACAGATTCCAAGGCCTCACTCAAGAAGAACAGAATCAAAATCTTTGGGCCTCAAGCCAAGAAATCTGATTTTTCATTAAGCACTCCAATTAACTCTTGCGGAACCAGTCCACAATCAGACAGTAGAAAACCACCGACTAATACACCTTCATTCACGGCAATGTCTCTGTCATCTCCAACTGAACCTTAATTATATCCACAGAAATCTTCATTCCTTACCAATGTCACCATTGTAAAGTCTCATACACAACATGTTAAAAAATATGCTTAACTCTGGATTCTCTTTTATACCTTTAGAGAATAGTTATGCCATGTTATCTATTGTTCCTTCTAGGATACCTCAAGGTGAGGCCTCTCCATCCATCCCTGCTGACTTGACCTCATCACTTCACTCCCATGTTACTGCCTTCATTCCTTACTCACTCCCCTCCCAGGACGCTCCTCTTCAACACCATCCTCTGGAGACGCAGCGTGGCATAACCGAAAGAGCTGTAGGGTCACACAGACCTGAGTTAAAATCCCAGTATCACCTCTTACGGTGTGACTTTAGGAAAGTAGATATGCCTCTTGCAGGCTCAGTTTTCTGAGCTGTAAACATGAGCTCTAATCTGGAAAGATTAATGTCTAATAGATGCCATGTGATTTCACTTATATGTGGAATCTAATGAACAAAATAAATGAAAAAATGAAACAGAACTCATGGATACAGAGAACAGACTGATGATTTTCAAAGCAGGGAGAGGATGGGGGGTTGGGTGATAGAAGGGATTAAGAAGTACAAATTGGCAGTTACAAAACAGTCATGGAGATGTTAAAGCATGCCACAGGGAACAGAGTCAATACTGTTGTAACAACTATGTGTGGGACCAGGTGAGTATTGGAAATATTGGGGGGAGTACTTTGGAAGGCATATGACTGTCTAACTCCTATGCTGTACATCCAAAACGAATACAGAATAATATTGCCTATAACCTGTCATTGAAAAATTTAAAAAAATAATAAAAAAGATTAAGGTCTGATACGCAATAGACGTTCCCATATTGCAGCTCTTGCTATCGCTCTTATCATCACCCTACGTGCCATAACCAGGCTCTTCTTCCTTCGCCACGTCATCTCTCTGTGGAAAGTCCAGAGAGCATCTTATTGGTTCTCAGAGAATAAGTTCCCTTCTGTTCTTCCTCCCAGTTCTGGTATGTACCTGCTGCGTGACAGTGGGCAGCTTGCCTAATCTTTCTGTGCCTCTGTTTCCCTCCCAGTAAAGTGTGGATAACGACAGTGCTTACTTCCCTGGGTTACAGCGAGGATTAAATGTGTTAACCCGTATGAAGTGCTTAGAGCAGTGCCTGACCCACCGCACCTCAGTAAGCCCTCTGTACCTATTAGCTAGAGGTGATAGAAATAGTCATCGTCACAGCTCTACCATGACCACTGCACTGCTCTTACAATCTGCTATTCCACTGACTGCTCACCTTTTCACTGCAAAGGCCACTCTCATTCTTGCTTTTGCTTAATCTGCCTTCTTCCCTGTCTGTCACAGAGCCTGGCACCCAGCAGGCATAAATGCATATTCGCTGAATTAAGTATTATAATCCCCTCTACTCACACAAGTCAACCCCGGCCACGCTTTAAGTTCAGAAGACCCCTTTCTCCCACTTTTGCATTTGCTTCTTACTCTCACAGGTATTTTTTCACAACAAAGCCATAAGCTTGGAGCCAGAAATGCCCCTTCCCACATGGTCAGTCCAATACTAGGCACAGAGCATGTGTGCTTTCTCCATCAGCACAGTGTCAGAGTCCTGGGCCAGCAACCTATACTTTGAGCACCAGACTACGCACTGTATTTTTTATACTTTTTAACATTTAAATTATGTCATAAATATGGCATCATTACAATTTTTAAAAAAGAAAAGTCTAGGTCTATTTATTATGCTTTGATGACCTCTATTTCTAATAGTAATAAAACTTATATACCTTTTTCACTGGGCTTTTAGCAACCCTGTCCATGGGTATCATTATTCCTTTTTACCAATTGATACTAAGGCTCAGGTCACCCGGCTAGTAAAGCAACAGAGTCAGAATTTGAACCGAGTACTGTTATAGACTCCAAAAGCCCTGGCTAATCCATTACCCAGCTGCTTTAATTCAACTGGCAGTTTTAATGCTACACGGACAAAGTGTCTCTATTTGAAGGCTGCACCCAGTCCTGGCCTAGAAGAAGCTGTCTAGTGTAGTGAAATGTACACAGGCTTAGAATCAGAACCGGCCCATCTCCATTGGGGTAAGCCATATGAAATTTCTGTGTTTGTAAGTAAACAAGAAAACAGGGGAGTGGTTTTCAGCAATTTCATTTAGTTCACCCTTTAACAGTGAGCAATTGGATTTGTGATTATTTAAACCTCTTTTGGTCTGAGGTTTTTCAACTATAAAATAGTGAAGTTGAGCTTTGAGCTTTTTCAGTTCTAAGAGAAATAAAGGTTTCAACAGACTGTGGATTGTGGAATTCATAGGCAATTCCCCAGTCTCACCAAGGAAATATTTTTATGTTCTTAGGACTCACTTTAATGAGAAAAACTGGCTATATCTGTAAATTTCTGGGGTAGGAGCAACTGTTATTTATTTTTAAAAACCTGAACGAATAAAGGCAACTTTGTTGTACTAAACACAGAATCCTAAAAGTTATCCAAGTTTCCATGTCCTATTGTTAAAAGAGATCACTATACTTATACCTTCCTGTGGCTTCTGCAAGGAAGCCAACAGCAGCGCTGCTACCTCTGGAAGAGTTAGTAGTAGGGTATCTGGACTTCGTCTTTCTGGAGAAACAAAAATGTATACAGGTCCTATTAGTATTTAAATATTTATATTGGGCCCTGACTGGTGTAGCTCAGGGGACTGAGTGGCCAGCTGCGAACCAAAGGGTCACTGGTTCCATTCCCAGTCAGGGCACATGCCTGGGTTGCCAGCCAGATCCCCAGTAGGGGGCGCAAGAGAGGCAACCACTCACAGATGTTTCTCTCCCTTTCTCCTTCCCTCCCCCCCTAAAAATAAATAAAATCTTTTTAAAAATAAATATGTATATTGGTAAATCATTTCCCATTATAATACTAGAAAAACCTCTAAGAAATAGATTTTCGATCCCTCAGCAAACACAGAAGACATTTTTATAAACTGAAACATTTCACACTTCCCTTGGATGTTACATGAAATTGCTTATGTTATGTATTACAGGGTATGCAAGAGAATTTAAGCTATGTACAACAGGGAATTTCATGAAAACAAAGAGGATTAAGATGAAGAGCCCATGAGAAATTTCCCCTTCAGAGCCTAATACCAGGATATCTGGGCTGAAAGGTTTGGATGTAATCCAGTTTGGAGCCTGGACGAACTCCTCTCCCATTCCTTCCAAAGCAGTTTGAGATAATCTATATTCTTGGCCACATGTAAGGCAATTATTTGACTGAAGGAGTATCTGCTAAATATACAAAATTATTTCAAATCTAAGTTAACAGAAGACAAAACATCCCGATTCACCACAAACCATGGTTTTTAACTGGAGGGCAACTTAAGTGGAAAAGCATAGTTTACCCTCGCAAAGTAAATAAGCTTAATTACGCTGCAATCTTGAAGAAGGTAAACAATTACTTGGTAAACATCTACTATGTGCTGAATTCAGAGTTTGGTATTTTTCAAAATAAGTGTGCTTTTTATTTTTAGCATTTCAATCTTTAAATTTTATAAAAATTAATTGTATTTTTATAAGCCAGTTGCATAGAAACGTTCAGTCCCCAGTACCATTCTTTACGTTCTCCACTTATCAACTATTTCTGGTTTGGAACATTTTGATAGCTATTTCTAGTAATATAAGAGGCACATGTTTGAAGTTTCTAGATGAATCATTATCTTAATAATAGTAAGCAGTGTTTAAGAGGAAACTGCGTAAAGGTCCTGTCCTAACGGAGAGGCACATTTTTGGTGATGCTGTAGCTCTGCTACCCCTCCTTACCCCTCGGAGCTGGATAACTGCCCCGGGATTTCCGCACACCCGGGGGCCAGAGGGCCATTTTCAGCACCCGCGACCGAATCAAGCTTGCGGACTCGCAGCCCCAGCCTTGGAGCGCCCTTTTAGGGCGGGTTCGGGCTCGGCCACGGCGGCGACCCCAGCTCGGGCTCCGCCAGGGCGGCGACCTTCCGGGCGGGGGACACGCTTTCGTTCCGAGCGCGGCAAAGGGCACCCTGCTCTACTCTAATTCGCCAGACCGGCCCCCTCGGCCACTCACCCGGCTGCGGCCGGTCGGCGAGGTCCTTCCTCCGACTCTGATCGGAGATGAAGCGGCGCCCCTCTGCAAAGACGAGACACGGGGCTCAGCGGCCGCCGGGCCCGAGACAATCAGGGATAAACCAGAGCTGCTCCGTGCCGCGCAGCCTCCAAGCCGGGAAGCAGGGACACGGCGGCCCGCGCTGGGCTGCCGGGTTTCGGGCGCTCGGGCAGCAGCCCATGACTCAGCCGGGCGCGGATGAAGAGAACGGGAGGAAAGTTTTGCGCGCCCCTCCCCGCTCCCCACGCTCCTAGGAAGCCCCTCTCCTGCCCCTCTCCTCCCCTCGTACCCCTGCCCGATTCCTTGAGTGGACTTTGGAGTTGCGGTCTGGTTAACCTGGCAGTACGGTGTTTCCCAGGCAACCCCAGAGCCATCCTTTATGGCAAGAGCATGCAACCTCCCCTTAGCATGGAGGATTTCAGAGACTTCCTCTTCCACCCGCAACACCCCCTCCTTCCAGGGCCTGCTCCCCACCCCTCGCCCTCTTTCCTGCACCGTCCCATTCCCTTGATTAACTGAGACGAGAATGACCTTGACCTCGATTATTGAAGGAAACAAACTTGATACTAGTCTCTCCCCGCAGCTCTCATGCAACCCCAAGGACCTTCCTTCATTGCTGTAAGAGGAGCAAAGTATTTCAAACGTACGTGCACCCTTCAGGTAAAGCATAGCTTGAGGAGTCCAGTTCCTTCTCTCAAAGAGTCCCTACAACCCCGGGAGAAGAGAAAAGCAGTTAATCAGACATTGCAACCCAGCCTTCTATTAAAAACAAGAAAGGAAGGGAAGGAGAGAAAAGAAACAGAGAAAATAAAAAAAGAAAGGGAGGGAGGGAGGAAAAGAAAGAGAGAGAGAAAGAGAGAGAGAAAAGAAAGAAAGAAAGAAAAGGGGAAAAGGAAAGAACATTCAGGACAATCTATTTTTTTGTGTGTCTGAGTACCTGTGGTGCACTGCTAGCATTTCCCAGGAAAGAAAACACCAGGAAAAGAGCCAAGCTTGTTGCCACCAGACTTCTGAGTCCCTGCAAGAAATCATCAATCAAAGGAAGTCATTTCTGTGCCTGTAAAATCTTATGCTTCCTTTCTTGATGCCTGGACAATTCAAACCCATTACTTTTTGCTTCATTCTCTTTAATACTCAATATGGGGCAGGGTGGGACGGTTCCCCGGTCTGCCTTCTAGTTAATCTACAAGAGTTCTCCTTTTAAAGGAGTTATTTAGAAATATATGTTCATTACTTAATCCGAATGATGAATTGCGTGACTAAGTGAATTTTTTTCTTATTTCTATTAAATGATTCTAATATTTTAAGGTATATTGTTTACCCTCTAAAATGCTTATTAAACATACAATAGGCAAAAATTATAAAGCTTTTTGTAAAATAGTTTAAAAAGTCTTAAGTAAATAAAACTTTTACTTGCCTTCATGGTCTACGCCTTTCCAGAACCTGCAATAAATCTAACTTTACCTGTGAGCTTTCCAATCTTCTGAAAGTGGAGCTTTTAAAATCTTAGTGTCAAGGACCCCTCCTTCACACTTCAGTAGAGTTAGGGAGCCCACAGGGATTTCTTGTCAGTCTTCAAGGGTGAGAGGATCTGATGACTCCTCCAGGAAGATTCAATTGCAGGAAGTAGAGAAGTGATTGATGGGTGGACATCATTTGTTTAGGTACTGACCACAGCAGCAGAGATATATTCTGAAAATATCAGCATTTTTGCCTTTGCTTTTCCCACCAGCTTTGCAAAGCATTATCGTCATCATCATTATGAAAGAAAATGATTACTAACTCCTGGCACAATCAAAACTAAGTAAAGTAAGAAAACTTGTTTTGGATAACTAGCTATCAAGTTATCACTGATGACTCAAGATGAATCATTTGGGCAGAAATGAAAAGGTTAGGGAATCTCAGTGGAATTCGACATTAGTTATTCACTTAGCTATCCATTCAATTATTTAGCAAATATTTATTGAATTCCTACTGTGCATTAGACATTCTTTTTTTTAGTTTAGATACTCCTCTTTGATCAAGTTTATCTTTTAGTCAGGGGAAAATCACTCTAAACTAGTAAACAGGCAAATAAAGTTAATTATGGAAAGTTTTAAATGTTTTATAAAGTAAAAGTACATAACATGGATGTGATAAGGTAAGTGGTGGGCTACTTTAGGGAAGGTAAAAATCGAGGAGAGTGGGTCTGGAAGGATAAGGTGGAATAAGATATGGGATAAGTTAGAGTGAGAATTAATATTCCAGGCAGAAGAAAGTAAAGCAAAATCTTGGAATGGCAAAGAGTTAGGCTTATTTGAGGAACAGGAAGGAAACCAATGGAGTCAGAGTTGTGTGGGTAAGAGAGGGCAGCACTTTGAAATGCGGTTGGAGAGGAAGAAATGGGCCAGTTGTTTGGGAACATGGTTATAAGCAAGAATTGATGATGGCTTAGGCTTGGGCGGTACTTGCAGGGAATGGACAGCTGTAAATGAACTGGGATGCAGGTTGGAGGTAGAAAATATAGAACTTGTGGATAAATGAGATCTGAGTGTATGACAAAAATAAATTAAGGATGATTCTTAGGTTTTTAGCTTAAACGCAGGGTGAATGATGAAACCTTATACTGAAGTTGGAGAGACTTCATAAGGAAGCAGTTAAGAGAGGGAAATTAAGAGTTGTCTTTTGGGCATATTAAAATTAAAATGTATGTTAGATATACAAGTAGAAGTGGGAAGTAGGCAATTAGAAATGCAAAACTCTACAGAGCTCAGCAAAGAGATCCCCAGCCTATAGATACTTTTCTAAAGGCAAATATTTTCAGATTTAAGAATTCTAAGAATTTCAAGGCAGGAAAAGGATTGGGATTGAATAACACTTAGGGAGTAAATGGAGTTAAAGAAGAGAGGCAGGGACAGAGCTAAGAGAGTAAATATACAGAGAATAAGCAGGGGGAGAGCCAGTAAGGAAGTGGAGGTGAAGCAATCAGAAAGAAAGGAGAAATTCCAGGAGACGGTGGAAGCCAGGAGAATATCCATTATGATGAGAGGTCAAACTAGATGAGAACTAAGAAGTGTGCACTGAATTTGGGAAGCTGATGGTTTTTGAGGACATAAACTAGATTGGTTTGGCATGAAAGTGAATGGGATATGAGAGAACAAAAATAAGCATGGACAACCTCTTTTAGGAATTTTCATTAAAAGGGGGAAAAGGAAAAATGGGTATTTTTTAAAGATAAGATACTTGAGTATGGTGGAAGTGTGTTATTTTGGGGGTCCTCAGTCACACCTGAGCCCTTTTATTTATTTATTTATTTTTAGAGAGAGAGGAAAGGAGTGGGAAAGAGAGGAAGAGAGACCTCAGTGTGAGAGAGAAACATCGATTGGTTGCCTCTAGTACATCCCCTGACTGGGGACCGAACCTGCAACCCAGGTATGTGACCTGACCAGGAATGGATCAGGCAACCTTTTGTTTTGAGGGAAGACACCTAAGCAACTGAGCCATACCTGTCTAAGCTATTTTTAAGTTTTTCTCTTTTTTTAAATAGTTTTTTTTAAAGATTTTATTTATTTTTCGAGAGGTGGGAGAGAGAAAGAGAGGGAGAGAAAGACCAATGTGTAGTTGCCTCTCATGCACCCACTGAGGACCTGGCTCCAACCCAGGCATGTGCCCTGACTGGGAAGTGAACCAGTGACCCTTTGTTTCGCAGGTTGATGCTCAATCCACTGAGCCATGCCAGCCAGGGCTAAGTTTTTCTCTTTTTTAAATCCTCACCCAAGAACATATCCATTGATTCCAGACAGAGGAAGGGAGATAGATAGAGACAGACAGTGTGCATGCATGAGAGAGAGAGAGAAATAGAGATAGAGAGAGAGAGAGAGGGATATTGATGTGAGAGAAACATCAGTTGGTTGCCTCTCATGGGTCCCCATGATTGGGGACTGAAATTGAAACCCAGGCATGTGTCCTGACTCAGAATCAAACTGTGACCTTTCAGTCTATGGGATGATGCTTCAACAAACTAAGCCATACCAGCCAGGGCTGAACCCTTTTATTTTTAGGGAATTCCTGAAATTCCCTAATTTATCAATGATGAAATTATGACTCTTGGTGGGAGGCAGAGACTTTATTTCTATTGTAGAATCTGAAAATGCCAGATTCTCACTTCCCCAGCCTCCCTATAGGGTAGGGTATGGGCACATGACGCAGGCTTCACCAATCAGATATATCCACTCCGATGGGCAATTTGGAGCTAGGATGGAAGCAAGTGAGGGGCTGGAGAAACCTTGGTGCAGCAGTGGTTGCAGTAAGCTTAAGTGGGGGCAATACTGTCTACAGTGCTAACAGCAGATTCCAAGATGGTGTTACCACCTCCAGTGTCCTTAAAATGAAGTCCTCTTGCTCAAATCAGTCCAGTTTGTTGATTTCTCTTGATGACAACCAAGAAAGCAATTGCAGGACATGCATGCTGATGGAGACGGTCAGCAGAGAAGGAGAAATGGATGGTGAAGAAGAGAACTGCAAAAGAGAGTGCATAGAAGGCAAGGAGGATAGGATCCAAAGTATGCAATATTCAGTTGAAACAGTTTTAAAATGAAAGTAGTTCAGGTATTATTGAATTACCTGGGAAGCTTGCTAAAACGCAGATTCCGCGTCAGTACAGCTGGGGTGGGGCCTGAAATTCTGCATTTCTAATAAATTTCCAGGTGATGCTGATGCATGGTACTCTACTGCTCATTGGACATTTTGAGTAGTAAAGCTTTAGAAACTATGAGAAATGTAAAAAGCTAAACCTTAGATCTGCGTGGCTGGGAGAGTGGCTAGCAGTAGAGATGCTGGGGTATGAGGAGAGAACAGATGAGTTTGGTTGGGGATTGAGGTTGGAGGGGCTGACGCTACCTGCAAATCTCTGTATGAGAGAGATTGGGATTGGGGCACTTGATAATTGAACTTCATTGTCATGCACAGACAAGAAAATTGGAGTGTGGTTAGTAAAATGAGAATGGAATACAGAAAGTAGTTTGTAGATAGAAATTTGAGGAATATTTACTCCTTTTAAAGAATAAGCTAGAAAGAGTCATAGCCCTTAATGTAATGTTTCCCACCGTTTTAGAAGAGAAAGATAAAAGAAAAAAAAACTAAAAGGTTAACACCAAATCCAGATCAAATCTTAATATTCCTTTAAATATTCGATTTTAGGGTTTAGTTTTGAGATTGTAGTAAATCCCAAAAAAAGAGTAATAAAATCAATAAAAGTATGCATGTATTTATGATTTTAATGAAATCTTAAATGAAGCCCAACTACTAGTTTACCTAAATGGACAAGTAAAATGCCTTTTTCCTCTCTCCATACCAAAGACACATAAAAGTTTTAGAAAGAGGGAGAGGAAAATGAATCACTGCTTAAACTGTGCTTTGAATTTACAATTTCAAGGAAAAATAAACGAATGTGGTTTGTTTATAACAATTTAGCTAATGAATTCACAAGCAGCTGTTTGACGTCAAAGCTGCCATTTTCGGTAGAACATGCACAAGAGAATGGTTTTGACATATTATCAATATTGTAGTCTTATCCAAAGTAGCACGTCAGAATGTGTTTGTTCTCAAAGGACATTGACTTCCAATAAAATGTTGGTAAATCACAGTTTTACCATTTTTTATAGGTCTAAACCTAGAGATGGGCCAAGAAATGTTATTTGATAACAACAAAAAAAAAGATGGATAAAATCACTGATTTTTTTTTCTGCTGACATTTATTCTGCTAACCAGACAGTGGGCATTGAACAAATTGGATCCCACACTTTTTTAAAAGGCATATTCAGTGGAGACCATTTTGCCTGTATAGTGGGTGTTATCTGAAATTTTCTAGTTGACTGGAGGGTGGCACTCAGGACCCATTTTAACAGTAGCTGTCACTGTTGAAACTGCATTCTTACGAGGTCAGTGATTATTGTTCACATAGAAAACAGCACTTATCCTGGGTAAGTTATCTTGGCAATATAGTTATTATACTAAAATATCCAAATTACTTCTTTGATAAAAGGATTTTGAAATATGAATGAAGCCATTGGGCTCAGTCTCCTACTTCGGCTTTGTTCTGGGCTACAGGCGATTTGTTTCACAAACAAGTGGAAAAAGTAAATTTCCCTAAAAGGGCTACTAGTTTTAGGTGGGGTTTTAGGGGGCACTGAGAAGACCTGCTATCCAAAATAAAACTCCCCATTCATGGGCCAGTGTCTTTACCACTGTTTTTTAACTTAAGGCTTTGAACCTCAAGAACCTCTTTTTCATAACCAAATAAAGACAAAACAAGTGGAGAGTTCTGTAGGAGGACAAGGACCAACTCTTTTGGTTGAGTGGGCCGAGAGAGATGAATAAAGGTGACCTTTTAATTATATCTTGAGAGGTAGTAAAGGTAAGGTTATGGAAAAGCATCGCAGTCTATTAAGGATTTGGGAGTATACTACTTCTGTATACCTCTTACATGGACACAGGTAGAAAAGGGGCAGAGGTTGGATCCTTTCAGCCCTGAGGACAAAGTTAGAAAGATATGCTGGATATTTAGTAAGACTTAAGACTGTGTTCATCACACAATAGTCAAGACTTGCAGTTTAACTGGACTCAGCGAACACTTACTGAGTACCTTAAGTGGTAGTCTTGGCAAGTTCTTTTTTTTTGGCTTTACCAAAATTTATGATCAAGACACTTTAAGACACTCCAGATATTAAGTGGTTTTATTTAAGTCACAAATACTCAGATAATGTATATTACTTCCATCTTGAGAAAAACACATTTAAGCATTGCTCCACTAATTCCTAAATTTATTGTCTACTTTTTTTTTTTGGCTTACCTGAAGTCCATTTCTAGTTATGATTATATTTATACAACTTGGAAATGAAAGATGTGATGACTTTTTTGTAAAAAAGAAAATTGCACATCAGGCTGATTTTAACAAAATAAAGTAGGTTATTATAGAATGCTAAATTCAATTTTTAGTTTCATAATAATGATACCTTTGTCTGCTCTTAGGGACTTAGTGTGTATTCCTCCCAAATTCTTATGTTGAAGCCCAACACACAATGTGATGGTACCTGGAGGTAGGGCCTTTGGGAGGTAATTAGGTTTAGTTGAAGGCATAAAGGTGAGGCCACCCACGATGGGATTAGTGTCCTTATGAGTAAGAGAGCCCAGAGGCTCTCTCTGCAATGTGAGGACGCAGTGAGAGGGCAGTCATCTGTCTGCAAGCAAGACAACGGGTCCTTAGCAGGAACTGAATGTACTGGCACCTTGATTCCGGACTTCCTAGCATCCAAATCAGTGTTGTGCAAGCCACCCATTCCGTGCAGCCCAAGCTCACTTAGACAACCACCAATTAATAGAAAAGTACCCCTTTATTGAGAGATAAGACAAGTGTATTTACAATATTGAATTGTTAGATCATATAGTCTGACTGGGAGACTTTTTAAAGCAGCAGTATTCTAGGAATTACAACTTATAAGGGGAAAAGAAAAACATTCCAAATAGGTTTCTGTTACAGAAAATACATTTGAACAATGCCAGAAATGCTTAAGGCTAAGTAGAATTTGACCTTTTCCTCCATCTTTATAAAGCAATAATCAAAGTACTTTTTTTTTTTTTTTTTGGTCACCAAGACAGAAGGTTAATTTTGAAAAGGAAGGAACAATATGTTTTACAAAAACTGAAATAGTGGAGGATTAATATATTTCAAAATAGAGCCTCCTCAATGGTTCTGAATAAGAAACACACAAAGTCGCCAGGCAGTCCAAAGCTCACAGGTGAGATTAACCATGAACTTATTTCAAACTGAAAACTGCTCCAGCCTCTCAATCTTACTACGGACCAGGAAATGAGCAAACCCTTTACACGCTTCTGTCTGAGGATGCTTTCCGAAATAAGATTGTTGCAAAAGAGATCCGTTACAGTGCAAAGAACATTTGATAGGAATTCATGCTCACGAAGGAGTTAAACAATAACAGATGTCCCTTACATTAACAGATACTGTTCTTGCTCTAAAAAGGTAGAATTATCTAGCCTTTGTAGATAATATGGATCAGTCAAAATTATGTATAACAAGTCCTACAGGGCAACTTGTGTAAGTCAATCCCCAAAATATGTATATATTTGACACTCTCCAAGTGAGGATATTACTTTTTTGAAGAACATTAGACACAATACTAGGTCACTTATTATTCCATGAACTATTGAGGTAGGAGTCTCATTTTGTCAGCATCACCTATTTTTCACAGATTATTTCTTAAATCATATGCCAGTACCAAAAAGACAGTAATCCACAAGACTGAACCATTAGATTATATACCAAGTCTTTCTTTCTTTAAACAAGAAAGGTTGGGAGTTCTCTGTGCATCAAGAAAATTTAACTAAAAGTAACATAGACTGGAATACATTTTGTAGTCATGTTTGAACATAAAACCCACAAATTTCAATTATGATTTTATGTGTCAAAACGCTTTGCAACTGTTAAAAAAGTAAATAGTGCAATCATTTAGTGGTAAAACAAATAGTCCTATGGATGTTGAAATGTGTTCCTATATCTAACACAAAAGCTGGCACTGGGGAAAACAGTTAAAGAAACAACCAGTTTTTTACTGCCTGCCAAGCAGCAACAGTAGAAAAGAAAAACACATCATGTTTTTAGTGTCATATTTTTAAGAAACTATAACCAGTTTAATTACAGTAAAATAACCTCAGCATGTGACTCAAGATGAAGAGTGATCATATGAAGCACACATATTGATTTTTATGCAATGAAAAAAACTGAAAATAAGGGAAAACTCAGCTTACACGAAGAGCCCTTAAAAAATACCTGTAAGTTTAACCTTTTAACATGTTACATCTTAAAGTAAACATTACCAAGAGTTAGTTATTTTAGTTTGTAAAAAACATAATAAACCACTGCTAAAATTGTTTTTTTAAATAGAAGAAAAACACTACATCATGACATGGAAAATCCATTTGGTTTGCATCAATTATATCTTAAATAAAAGACTATTCAATAAGATAAGGTAGGTAACAGACTACTTCATGGTCAAGAATGGTTTCTGTTAAATGCTTACATGTACTGAAAGATACAGATGCAGTCTTAGACTCCTAAGAAGTAAGAGTATTTCCAGAACGTGTTGCTGACCAAAGATGTGGTTAGTCAGCTATAATTTAGAAACTAATAGCTAGTAAAGAATGACCTTTGCATATTCCAACAGAGAATACCTACTTTGTATTTCCAGCTGGCTTTAAAATATTAAGATTCAGAAGAATCACAAAAGTTTTATTTTCACCATGTTTCACCACAAAAAAAGTGATTCATACATCAAAACCGGGTTTTCCTTGGTTTTAGTGAATTAAAATAACATAATCCAATCATGTAATCCAATCTAACTCATGCACCACTTTCTGGGACACAGTACCACTGGAAATATTTTTTCAATTGCAGCGGACATTTCTAAAAAGCAAATGCCTATGGGTGGGTGTTCCTGAACCTTCAAAATGAAAAGAGTCAGGCACCATAGCTCTCTAAGGATGGCTGTGTCTTGCACATTGTGGAAAGAATTTCAATATGCATTGTAACAGATTTCATCTCCTTCAGTTTGCTTGCTGACTTCTTAGATCAAGAGTTTCAATATGAATTGTAACAGACTTCATCTCCTTCAGTTTTCTTGCTGACTTCTTTGATCACCTGATTAAGAAGCCTGTTCTCATTACTTCTTTGTTAACTGCTGTTGGTACTTTGTAGATATACATTTTAAACTTCTGTAAAGAACATTACAAGCTATTTCATGTAATTTAATTTTGTGCTGAATATTCTTCAAAGGATTTTATAAATAATACAATATTTTAAATGAGTCTTCAGTTCACTGTTGTTATACCATATTGTTGCTTTCTCCAACTTTATCTACAAACTGCAAGAAGGAAAACAGGTAATTAAAGAAAGCCTTCGGCATTATAAAATATTACATTAACATTTTAAATGTTTTTTTAACCCAGCTTTATAAGATTTGTGGTAATTTAAGGTATGACTGACAATGATTAATCCAGTACTACTCATCACCATCTTCTGACACAAATGTGTATAAAAATTGTTTTTTTCTATAAGTTGATTTTGCATGACATGTTCTACATATGACTTTAAGGGTGCAACATGAGAAATGCAACACAATGAAAAAAATTGCATAAAATGAAGTTAACACTGATAGCTTAACAAAAAATAATAAAACAAAAAGCTGAAATGTCACAGCCATTCATTCATTAATGAACCCAATAAGATATTTCAACTAACCATTACTGCGGATCTCTCCTGGGCCTATGTAGTCTTTGAACAAACAGATTTAACTCCATTAAGTTCAATAATTAACAACAGCTATTGACTAAAAATACTTTAAATGTATATCTGGACTATAGACTTAAAGTGACAATGACATTAAAAGTAGATGTAATGATATAAGCATAAATTTATAATTACTGAATATAGGTTTTAACACATATGAATGTAAGTGGTTATTTACTTTGGTTACTTCACCCCAAACATAAAGCAATTGGGCTTTCACCAGCATTCCAGATGGGTGATGCAAGCAAATACTGAAACAAAGTAATAGTGGAGGCACGACAAGTTAAGTAACCAAAGTGGTTATAATACCATCGAAATCCAGCCATCATCTAACTCTTTCATTCCACTATTCACATTTTTTACTTAAGCATTATTATAATGAAGTAATAATATTAGGAAACATAATGGGTATCCATTTATGTAAATGTTGAAGAATGCTTAAATTAAGGACATGAATGATTACAATTCTATCTCTAGAAGTTTCAGTAAATTCAAACAGTGTTCTAAGTATAAACAACATTGACTACCGCATGAGTTTGGAGATTAATGCCAATAAAATTAGGATATACCCCTGTTAAGTCTAGGTTCCAACATCTTTTCTTTAAGTTTGATATTATGGCAAATGGGTGACTGGTACACTGAAACTAAAAGTTGCTCTGAAAGTGCTCATGGATTCATTAGAATTTTAAGGTGAACTGAGGTGGTGAGGAAGCACAGCATTCTCTCTTCAAAGGTAACTTCTAATATGTAGATTGCCCAGACTGTAAGGTTCTAACTCTATAATTGACTTGAGGATAAAATGAAAATTAGGCTTATAGCGGTACCTTTAGTTCTTTGAGAATTTGATAAGTTATATGGACTACATCTCTAGAAACATCTACAAAAGTCTGTAAACAACTTTAGGCCCACACTGGAAAAACAAATTTGACAAGACCACTCAAATCACACATAGTGCTGGGAACAGACTTTGTCGTGTGACTTTCAGTATAATATTACTTCGTTTAATTGTCTTAATGCACCTCATTTGGTGAGACGGTCTAAGAAAGAAAATACTCATAAGAAATAATGATGTCATTTTTACACTATTGCTTCTGAAATTGGAGATCATATAGAAGTTACCTGAAAAGTACACTGAACTCTCAAAGTGAAAGGTAGCATAGCAATCCAAATTGTATTTAAAAATAGGGAACAATATTAAAAATGAATACAGTGTTACGAAATGTCCCGTTTTATAGATTTACCAATGGTTATTTTCTCTGGTATTCATGGTAACCATGATCTATGTGATGCAACCATTTATATTGTAATAAAAACATCAATTAATCCCAATCAATTAACTCCAAAAGTAAAGAGCATCAAAGATTATTTTCATGGTTTAAAAATTATATTTCTAAATACAGGATTACTTACTGATCTAATTCCAGGTAAATTCAAGAGGGATCCAAGGACTGGCACTCTTCTAACAAAGCCAATGACCACAGGAAAGAAGCCCCTAGGAGAAGTAAAATATAGTTCTCTGTACTTGCACATTCTCTAGTACCAAAATCAGCTGCTAACCAAGTAAAAAGAATCTGTTAAAATTCTGAATATTTTAGAGCCTTCAAACTTCATTTAACGTTTCTCACCTTTCCCAGGATTTGATTCCTTCCTTAATTATATTCCTATAAAATTTTGCATATATACCTATAATGGCACTACTACTATATCCTACTAGTATCTTTACCTATTTTCCATATTACAAACAAGTTTTCTAAAGAAGTTTTGGCACTTAATTCATATTTACGTCTTCTGTTGGCAATTAGGTCTGTCAGACAGATGACAAAATATTGGCATATACATTCCTTGAACAAATTATGAAACCAATCTTACTTAAAGGTATTTTCTTACATTGCACAGCATTGTTTATTCACTTGGTAATCTGCATTTGTAAAATATTAACTGATTAAAATTTCCCATAGTGGTTATGGTAGAAAATTTTCTAATATGTATAAGCACTAAAGAAACTGCTATCAGTGGCAGTAACTATGCAGTATCAGGTTCTACATATTAAAATGCTAGATCTACCTATGTATCTATCATTTTTAGTTGATGATAATAGCAAACATAAGGGCAGTGCATTAAAAAGCCAATAAAATGGATTTTATTAAATTGAAAATACTTTACAAGATAACTCATACCCTTTCATAGGCAATTATCCACATCTGATAAGCATTCTATAGTTGGTTAAAATACCAAAAACTGCAATAAAACTCAGTGTAAACAAAAATCCACTTAAGAAAATTATATTCTTCTTAATCATGCTGACGAAACTATCTGGGTTTTTAAAAATAATTACTCAACATACTGTGTTATTGAAAAAGAAAAAATAAAATGACTGCCTTACCTGAACAAGAGAAAGAATCCATAAATCTCGAAGATCATGCCTATCAAAGGCCAACCAATAAGGACTACAAATACGCCACCCAGGAAAAATCCTGTGGCTTTCATTTTATGTTTTTGGAAGAAGAATCTGAATGTTCTTTCTAAACCAATTACAAAAGCCAAGCCAGCTACAAATAAAACCTACAGAAGAAAAAAAAAAGCAACATAGAAAAAGTCGGTAAGCACACTGCATTAATTTGAAAAGCAAGGTCATCAAAGCTAAATATAAAAAAAGGAGCACATCTGGCTTTTAAGGTGGGCAACTGGCCAGAGAAAACTACGATGCATATCAAGAAGCGGAACCAAAGAGGGGCTAAGCGTGTGAGAGCTGTAGTAGTAGCAGCAGTATTACGCTATTCTCAACTCTCCTCTGTCTGGATTAAATGGAGGAAAAGAGAAACAAGGAACGATTAGACGTTACCAACGGCATCTGCATCAGCAGTGGTTTTCCCAGGGTTAGCTACACGGAAGTGGCTTAATCAAGCAGATGAACAGCAAGGCAAAAGAGGGAAGCTGACCATCAATGTGTCACCTGAAGGTACTCCCGGTTCTGCAAACTTCACCCTGGGCTATAGAAGCTCGTATGGATTGGAGAAATATGACATGGCCAAGGCGATAGAAGAAGAAAACATACAAAGCTAGGAAAAGGATTCTAGTTTTATTGATTCCAGAATATCTGGTGGCAGCAGTAATAAAAATATAGCCATGTGTTCTCAAATATACATATATTTTGTATGTTTTCAGATAGTGGAAAAGAAATGGTGATCTATTAGAAGTTTGTTTTTCCCCAAGTTTTATTCCCAAACCCTAGCTTTTCTTTATTAACTTTTTTTAGTGAAAAAAATTTCACATAAATATTGATTAAGCCAATAGTTAAGCTTCATATTGATACCAATGCCGTTTATATTCTTTATTAAAACATCAATTTTGAACAATTTTGTTACCCTTTATATTTACCAATTTGCAATTAAAAAGCCCAATGGTAATATGCACTTCAAAGATATTTAATGGGTGCTATCAAGTTATCTTTTTAGCTCTTATTTAGAGGTAGCCTTGATATAATTTATTGTAAGTCATATGTCAAACACTTAACATAGTCATGGAATTAGAAAACCTCATTGAATGTTTACCTTTGGTTTAAACAGAAAGCTAACAGGTTTCATTCCTAATGGAAACAGAGAATGTAACAGAAATCTTTACATGAGTAGTAGTGAATTATTTCCCCTAAATTTACTTGCAGGCAAGATTTCATTTGTAGCTAAAATTTTCCTATGAAGTTAGTTAAAATATATATATATATATATATTTAAAAACTCACATTTCCAATAGCCAGTAGTGCTTTGTCAAAAAAGAGAATCATTCCAAAGAACAGGAAAAACACTCCAAATCCTGTTAATCCCATTCCAATTTCTGCAATATAAGTTACACGGTTAAGGACAGAAAAACATTAAAGTGACATTAAAACCCCTGTAAACTAAGGTAATTATTCAGTTTTTCTTTAGGCTGATATAAGGAAACAGGTCCCCCAAATTGTGTTACCATCAGTATTTAGCCAAGTAAAGGCAGCAAAGGGCTTTAGACACTGAGCTTAATAAAATGGGGAGCACGAGCCTGCTTGCTTAGCCAGAAAGCTACAGTTTCATACCCCAGAGGATTACGGCATTTCTCTGCCAAGGGGATTCATAGTCCTCCCTTCCCCCCTCTGGTATCAGATGGTTGAGGGTGGTGCTGGACCATAGAGGTCTGTCAGTCTAACTAGAGGGTGTAAACCTATCAAAATCACGTGAAAACTTGGGAAGTTGATCGGTTATTTTGAAAAAGCACCTGGTCCGTCCCAAACTCAAATTCCTGTTTATAATCCCAGGGGAATAAAGAATCTCAATCAATCTCTCTCTCTCTCTCTTTCTCTCTATCTTACCCTATGACCCACACTCGCATGGTGTACTTGCCTGTTCTCTCCATGGCTGTGTGGCCCTATCAGCTGCATGGCCCATGACCGTGTGGACTCTACACACAGGCTTCAGGAGGGGGCCTGAATTACCTCAGCACTGCGATGGATGGTAACTGGAAACACATGCTAAGCTAGCTGGATGCTGGACTGGACTGTACTTTAACAGAGAGCAGAAACTCTGGGCAAAGGCCTTTATTCTGGCCTACTGAAGACAAGATTGGGCATTTTCCATGGCTGACAGATGGAGATGGGACATTGGGAAGTCAGGAGGAGGACCTCCTTTATTTTACATCATCAGTAAAGTTAACCACAGAACCCCAGCCTCCCATGAGGGTCTCAGGAAATTTTTTTCCTTGCAATACTGCAAGAACTCCACTTCCACCAATAACAGTTGCAGGTTAACTTTGTAATGACATTCACTAAGATCTATAACAGATTAAATTAACACCAGTGAATTATCTTGAAATTTAAAATATAAATGAAAATTTCTAATTCTTATATGAGAGAGCATTTCTTACAAACATACCTATAATAGAGAAAGGTAAATCGAGATTCTAAACCTTTGGTTATATATTTTTTCCCTCTCAAGAATCTCTCTGGCATCAGACATAAACATATGGGTTTACTTTTACTATTTGTCTCCTATCAAATTCTATGACTATTATTTATATGAACATTATCTGCAGTTCTTTTCTTTCCCCTCTAAAATTAATTCCTTCTATAACCCACTAGAAATTGCTACTGTAGGTCAGCACAACATACTTCAACACAGTGGCAACAGGGAATGTTTTGAGAATCACATAGCAGTCTCCTCAAAAGTTAAGTTTTAAAGGGTCTGGTGTCACTTTTAACTTCTTGATGGTTTATCGTGGATTTATCTTCTACAAATTTACCTAAACTATAAATCTATTCATGTATTTAGTCCTGAAGTCACCTCTCCGAAGTTTCAAAGAACACTGTTTTACCTAATATTAATATTCTGAGTTTTTGCTCTTTCACTCAAAAACAAAGAATTGTTGATCAACTCCTAGATGCCAGCAACTGTTCTAATACTGAGCATGTACACTGGGCGAAGTGTAGTTTTGAAGTCTGTATATAAAACTAATAATTTTATTGTCTTTACATTCTCTAAGACTTATTTTTTCTCGTTTGAAGAATGCAGCTTTCTAAGGTTATAGCTGTACTTTTCTGTTAATACCATAAAGCACAGTCAATCCACTAAGTCATCTTCTTGATCATTTTTGTTTTGTTTTCAGGAAATAGTTACCAATCGTCATTTTATCTAGAAGCACTGTATGCATAAAATAATGAATCAGGGCAGAAAACATCATATTTTTGTAAACACAATTTTAAATACATTATTAGTGATTTCTGTTATTACTTAACTTTTTTGCGTTGGCTCCAGAAAGCTAAAATCTTGGTCACAGCTACTTAAAAAAATTTTTAAGCCATGTATAATGTTTTGATGATCTGAAAATTTGTGTCATACACGTTTCTTTAATTCCTCTACCTCCTCAATGTACAGTTAACTGCTGCCTTCCATTCCAGCTACCTTTTTCTCCCAAAGTTAGTCTAAAAGAATTCAGGTACTTGTCTATAAATATACTGGTAAGTGTATTCCACAGACACCAATTTCCATGAAAATTTGAGGATGATACTTTCATGCTTAAACGCCTTGGCATAATTTCCCAGTGGAGAATATGGACATAAGAGCAAGTAAAATCCCATTAAATAACCATGGAGTAGTTAGGATTTAATCGCTGGCAGCCGAGTTAAATGAAAATGACTAATTTCTACCTTTTCACAAATTATACTAATGATTACATAAAAAATTTTAAGGTGTTCAGAAAGGAAAATATATGGAAATACATCTGTATTGCCATGTAATTGAGAATTTACTAGAATTAGCCATTATAAGGTACTTTACATAACTTACATAACTTAATCCTCCCAATAGTACTGCAAGGTAGGTGTCATTACATTATTATAGAGATGCTGGAAACTGACGTTTAGAGAACTGATTTAATTTGCCCAAAGTCACACTTTCCTTCCCATACAGCACTTGAACTCAGGTCTATTTGAACCCAAAGCGAGGGTGCTTAACCATTATGCAATACTGATTCCCACAGGGCTTTTATGTTAAATTTTTTTGGTTAAATGAAACTCAAGGTCATTAGAATGCACTGAACTTCTGGGGGAAGCGTCTTTAGTTGACACAAGTTTAACATAATTAGTTTACTAATATAACTAAGTAATGTTAGTAAAACTATTAGAAATTGACTGTAATAAAAAAGGACAATGTCTAAATTTGGTTTTACACATAATGCAATGTTTATACAAATATGCTGTAATTCCTTTAACAAGTTGTGAGGTAAAATGTAGCACGAGGTCCATGTTTCAAATGGGTAACGAGACTCAGATTTTTAACTTACCCTTGACCACAGAATCTGCAAATGTGTGTGTGGGGGCCAGGCGTTGGGGGTGAGGGAAGACAGGTGATGGTGGTGTGGAGTCAGGCTGGGAATTCGAATCCAGTATGAGACCCCACAGTATGAATTATAACATGGAAACCAAAACATTCCTACTACTTTATCCAGCGTAGCCCTGCAGATCTTTGCAATATCTTTTCCAAAACTGGCACTAGCATGATATTGCCAAGTATTCCCTAATGTGAAGGGGTCAAAAGTCTCAAACTGGCCTCCTTGTGCCTTCTTCTCATTTCAGAATTCCTTTCTTCCCTATGCCTGTGCATTCATAAGCCTGCTCTCTCACCACCAGAATCAGATCCAGTAAAATAAATTTATCTTCCTTTTGTGCACTATCAAACCTTCATTCTTTTTGCCATTGTGTGTATTTAATGAACAATCTGATCAAAGCAATCTAATAAAATGAATTTGTCTAAAGCAAAAAGCTTATTGTGGAAATTTTATAAGAAAAGACATGCTTAATCCAATGGCACTTACTGTTAGCATTTTGGTACCTGATCTTAAATATTTTAAAGCAGCTCTGTCTTTCTTTGTATGCCTTTAAAAAAACAGATGTCAGAATAAAGAACTCTAGTGAATATCAACTGAATTGAATGCAACTGTGTATTGTGGCAGAATTTCAGGCTATATAATATAATGAAGTAAATCAGATTTAGAGGCAGCAAGTAACGGCCCCACTCCATCCCACTCAATAAATCTTGTGTTTTTCTGGGACGAGGGGAGGGGGAGGGGAGTGCTATTATAGAATTTCTTAAAACAGTCACGAATTGTTATTTATTCTACTCTTATCAGTACTTGGTCACCCTCCCCCAGAATCAGAATCCCTGAATAATCCTGGCAAGTCACTAGAACGATGGCCAATACCTGGAGTTAAACACACACGCAAACACTATTTGAAGTCCAAAGAGCTTTTGGTTCACTAATCATTTTGTGTTCCAATCCACTGTCCTAATTAAAACATTTGGCAGCAAAGCAGCAAAGAGCAATAATGTCATTTTCCTCATTTACTTAATGAAGAGAGGAGAATGCTTCCCATTCTGATCATATTCCAGCCCAACTCTCTTGTTCTGGTTTTTGGGAGGATGTAAATGAGGCACTTGTCCCTACAAGTCTTCAACATCAAAAAATGTCCATGCACAGGATAAATAATTCGTATTTATATCTAGGTAATAATCAGAAGCTCAGATACATAAGAGTAATAATACTTGACAGTCAGATAGGAAAACTATATAGTTTAAGTACTTCAGGTAATTAGAGTTCAGAAATAAATTCTAGCAATTTATGTATATAAACCTGCCAATTCCCTTGGGCAACATCATTTTAATTTAACAGTACCCTGTGTCTCAAAAAAAAAAAAAAAAGGCTCTGAATATCTTACAAAATTTCTCAAAAAATGCTTAATTCTCTAAGATAAATACCTATCTAGTGTTGAAACTACTTTTGCTGTGAAAGAATTTCATCATGCTAAGATAGATCTCAAAGTTGATATCATATTTTATATGCTAATAGGGCACAGTAAAAAGAACAAAGCCAGCAGAGTTGAGATCAAGTCTTATTTCTGTAACTTTACTTATGACCACACATTGAATTTCTTTTGAGCCTCCTTTAATTTATAAAAGAGACATACTCCTCTCTACCTTATAGGGCTCTTGTAAGAATTTAGTGTAATGCTTTATGTGAAAGCACATGGTAAACTGAAAGAAAATGCCATTATACAATTGGTAGTTTTTATTACAGCAGTTAAAGACGAAAAAAAAAAGGACTACACTTAGATTTTCTCTGATCAGAACAGATGAGGCCAAACGACCAAAAAAAGCCAGGACAAGTGGTCCCAACGTGCAGACTCAGTCCGGTCTCAGTAAAGAAGAGAGACTGAGTGGGGTGGCTGTGTGTGTGCACTACCCTAGAAGCTCTATGAAGATCAAGTCAGCCACGACTCGAATCCAAACCTTAAAACTGCACTTTAAAATAGAGCATTTAAAATGAAGTGCTATTTTCATTTCAAGACTGTTCAATTCTTGAAATCTTGAAACTCCAAGTTAGTCAGAATAAGAAGTAAAAGGCATGGCTGAAAAAGCAAAACGAGGCCCCCCAAAAATCTACCTCGGCTGTCAAAAGGTAGGTAGCACACGGCTGAGCAGATACGTGAAAATAAATTAAGACTAACATAAAGGAATCGAAAAGTAGGAATGTCACAGTGAAAGAAAAGGAACCCGCAGCACCAATCTTGGAGATAAGAGGCCTACAGAGTTCTGAGGCAGGCTGAAAGAGATGCTAAAACAATAAAACAGGCCACAAAGCACGATATACAACACTAACAGAAGAAATCCTTTAATCAACACGAAGTGGCTTTTTACTACTGTGGAAGCGTTAGCTGGTAGAAAAGTGAAGTCATTTCAAGGGATTTTTGGAAGGTTGCTTCCACTGCTGGCAAAAGGCGCGTGTTCAACATATTTAAGTATGAGCATATTTTCGAAAAGTCTACAATAGGTGACATTTAAAATACCGCCTCCCAGACAACCAGCCACTAACTTGTAAGGGACCCCAAGTCAGTCACGTCCACAAACGTCCTCAAGAGTGGGCCGCAGTCGCCGCCCATCAAACTTTCTCTGCTGCCGGTCCGCAGGAACAAAGCGCCCATCTCACTGGGCGTGAGAGAGCGGCACGACCCGGGCGCGAGACAGACCCTCGGCGAGAGGTCCCGGTCCCCCGCTCGGGCGTTTCCCTAGACGCCACTGTCTCTACTCTCAGGCCAGATCCGCCACTGCAAGTCCAGCCCTCGCACCCCCAAGGTAGCCCTCCAGGCTCCCACAGCCCTAAAAGTACCGCAGGCCGCCGCCCCCAACGCGGAGCTTCATTCATTGACCCGCGCAGGGGAGCGGCAGGGCGAGACCCAGCCCAAGCAAGGGGTGTGCGGGGCTCAAGGCGAGGACCCGGAGCAGGTGCTTACTCTGGGTGTCCGTTAAGGAGATCATGGCTGAAGCGGGGAGGACAGCGACGACGGCACCTCGAGGAACCCAGGATGCGAAGCAAAATCGGGAGTAATGAAGCCCCGAAACAGCCCAGGGGAAAGCCGCCACGTCTTCCGGAAACACGCAGACACCCTGACCCCAGCTTCAAGATGGCTTTCTATTGGCTAAACCCGCTCCCAATATCAACCGATTATCGGTAGCCTTGTTCGGTGACGCGCTGGTGGCTGCACCGCTTGACCAATTAGAGGAGGGTGTTACTTGCAATTGGTTGAACGGACCGACCCGGAAGGGTGGATGCGCCGGCCTGGAAAGAAAGGAAGGCTTGGTGGCGGGAACTTTTTATTGGCAAGCTGCTGAAAGCGGTGAGTAGCGGTTCTGAGTTCGGGGCGCTTTGGGGTCGGAGACTGGGGAGACCGGAGCAGGGGGTTTATTAACCTCTTGGGGAGAGTTTCTTCTGTGTCTCCGGTTACGCGCTGTAAGGGCTAATCTTTCCTTTTCCTGCCTGAAGGCGAGGCTGGTCTATAGCGGATCACTTGCGTCCACTCTGGCAGGGGAGAAACAAGGGTGTTAGTCGTCACCTAGCTTAGTGGAAGTCAGACCTAGGGCACGTTCATTTTACCTCCAGCTTTTTCCATGCCGGCAGCTTGGTCGCCAAAGCCTGTTTATTGGCAGCCGTCGTTTATTGAGAAACAGGAGTGGGGACGCATAAGCGTTCAGGGAGGGTTATTAAATTGCCATTGCCTCTAAACGCAGGTGGCAGGGAGAGGAGGAATGTGTGTCTGATTTAACCTGCGGTACTGCAGTGGCATTTCCGTCAGCATCGATGACTGTGTGCGAGACTATAAAATATTTCCTGTGGGTGCTGTCGAAAATTCAGGAACAACAGAAGTAAAACCAGTGAATAAGAGAAGTAGTGAAAGTTTATTTGTTCAAACACCGAGAAGAGATTGCACTGACCCGGAGCACTCAAACCAAAACACGCAATGAGACTCAGAGGTGTGTTGTTAAAGCAGCTTATACAGTGAGAAGGAAGTGGCTGCTTATCTTCACAGTGATTGGTTTTGACATTAACATTGTGTTAAATGATAGGGAATTGGTCAGTGATTAGTTCCTATCAACCTTGGGAACCTGTTTTAAATTTTACTTACAGTTTCCAGAGGCGTAAATGAGAAATGACCCAGGTTAAGTTAGTTTTACAAAGTAAGCTTTGTAAATTAAGCTTTGCTTGTAGGACTAAACTGATGTTGTCTGTCTGCACAGGTAGTTTTCAAGGCTAGACTTACTCTGTTTGTGATTTTAACAGTGTTTAGCTATGCTTCTGACTGATAGACCTATAGTTCATTCACTTCTGAACATATTTTATATTGATAAATCTCGTAATAGTAAATCACATCATTTGGAGAAGGAATTTCCTAGCAGTTTTTTGACAGTATAATCAAAGGAACCATTTAAAATAGTGGGGGGAAATGGCGATAGAATATATTCTTTCATAAGGGTAGAGGTAGCCTCAACTGTCAATCTCAGCAAACCCCAGCCTGCCCTTACATGCAAGGCACTTTGCTAGGCTCTGTGAGTACAAAGGGAGGAGGCTCAAACCCTGCCAGAAAACCTTGCAGTCTAGAGAAGGAGAATTATATTTCCGCAAATGGTTGAGCGATGTTTATATGAAGAATTAAAAGTCTTTGCTCTGCTCCCCTTCTTCAACATGTTATATATGCCATGGCTATTCCAAACTCCTTAGCAAGGCAAAGAAGACCCTGCCTATCTTTCCATCCTAGCAGTGGTTTCAGAATTCTTTGTTAGGAAGGGTATAAGGTCAGCAGTCTGGTTACGGGTAGCTTCATGCTGACGCTACTTTTGGAGAACATTTTAAGTTACTTTTAGAACATGTTGATAGTCCATATCAGAGTTAGGGGTGGTGTTCATGGGGATTATGGGTAACCTAAAGTTCCTACCGTTAAGCCTCATCTCCTTCCACTTGCTCATATATATACTCCTATGTTTTAGTCATTTATAGGTATTTAGAGTCTAATACAATCCATGTGTTTTCCCTACTTCTGAGGTTTTCAGGTTGTCTCCTTTTGACATTTACCTCCCCACCCCTATAGAATATGAAATCCTTTTTTAAAATTAAGCCTAAATTACAATTCTTTAAAGCAAGTATTCAATAAAATGTTAAATGATTAATGTGGGTATTTATGTTGATGGATTTTGCTTAATCTGTGACATTGAATCTATCCAACTTGTTATTTACAGGATCGGTTCTATCCCAATTTTATAAGTAGGAAAAGAAGCAGAGGGGAACAAGGTGTAATTTTGCTGAAGTTACACTGTAATTTAGTACTATAACTATTTAACCTCATATCTTTGCTCTTTTTTGTTACATCACTTTGTATGTGGTGATTCTTACTGTGTTATTTACATTGTACTTGTTATTATATGGTTATGTGACTTTGGACACTTCTGAAACAGAGAATTTTCCATAAAAATCAATGTGGTAAGAACCATTTAGTCCTTATTTAAAAGGTTCTTATTTAAATCCTTATTTAAAAGGTCCTTATTTAAAATATTACTTTCTAGCTTTTTGAGGGGCTTAGTTGTAACAGTATCATTGATTGAACATAATCAGTATAGTACTGTTTTTTAAAAAATGTTGCTATGATTTTTCTTTCATTTTTAGGAAGAGATTTGGATCTCCAATTCATTTTTAGAATGGCATCTATTTCAGGTTAGTGGAAATGATTACATTTTGTTTTTTTTCTGTTCCATTTGTAATTGCATGTTCTTTGAAAACAATCTTTGCTTTTCTCTGTTCATTTCCCTCAACTTTGCCGTGAGCCTTGAACTGCTCTAAATAAATGTCTAACTAAAAATAAGTAAAATAAATTTAAGGTATGTTTGTTTAAAAAATTATGGTAAATATACATGATAAAGTTAACCATATTAGCTATTTTTAAGCATACAATTTAGTGGCATTAAGTGCCTTCACATTGCTGTGCATCCATCATCAATCTCCATTTCCAGAACTTTTTCATCTTCCCAAGCTGAAACTCTATCCAATTAAACAATAATTTCAGATTGCCCCCTTCCTTGCAACAACCTCTGGTAACTATTGTACTTTCTGTCTCTAGGAATTTGACTGTTCAAGGTACTTCATTTAAGTGGAATCATATATTTGTCCTTTTGTGTCTAGATTATTTCACTTAGCATAATGTCTTTGAGGATCATCCATTTTGTAATATGTGTCTTTTTAAGGCTGAATAATATTCCATTGCATGTATTAACACCTTTTGTTTATCCATTTGTCACTGGACATTTGGGTTGTTGCACCTTTTGGCTAATTGTGAATAACACCGCTGTAAACTTTGGTGTACAAATATCTGAGTCTCTGCTTTCAATTATTTGGGTATATATCTAGAAATGGAATTACTGGATCACACGTTGAATTTTTTGAGCAACTGCCGTGTATGTTTTCTATAGTGGCTGCACCATTTTATATTCCCATCAGCAATACATAAGGGTTCCAAGGAAAATGTTATCTTTTTTGATTGAATTCTAGGGACTTAAAAGTTGTAAAGTAGAAAATATAAATCACTTCTAATCTTATTGCTCAGATTAATACAATAACATTTAGTTTATTATTAAAATTAAAAAATATTTTGTACATACTGTTTTGAAACATGATTAAAAACAATGTAAATATAGAATATAAACACACTGTCAAATAAATTCTGTGTTGTAAATATTTTAATATCTGCACTGTATTTTGTTGTTTTGAAGTGACATTAAATAATGTTACTTAATGTTTTCATGTTGAATCTTTATACTGCTTCCATTTTTAAAACAAAAAAATATTGCCTTGAACATATTATGATTTGAAACCTTCGTGTGCCTCTCTGATTATATCCTTAAGATACATTACTACAAGTGGAGTTTTTTGAAATGTTTTTAAAATATAAAAGAAAAACGTTCATTCTACCTTTTGCAGGCAGATACAGTTGGTATTTGATATGTCTATCCATTATTTGTTCCCATAAACTTGACCGGATTGGGCTGTGCTTAATTGGGGGGATCTTGCTATCTATTAAGATATGGCTGGAAGGGGTGAGGAACTTCTACTGTGGTTATTTTTCAGTCTTTTGTACAGTTTAGTGAATATGGCCTTTGCTGCGTACTAGCTCTCATAGTGGAGTGACAAGATTAGGTTTTTCAGACTTTAAAGAAATGGCACCCCTCCTCCCCATGCACCACTCACACACAACTTTACAATTTATTTAAATATAAACATGAAAAAATAGTGACATAGGTTTTGGCTTTGACTCATGACCCATTCTCACACTCTTGAGAGTTAATAATAAACGTTAAGAATTTAAGTTATAGTAAACGCTAACCCAAGTAGTCTTCACTTAGAGAATAAAATGAGGGTTTCAGAGATGTTACTGAATCTCAACTCAGTTCAGCATGATCATTTTTGGATTGTATATGTTATTTACTTAAGACTTCAGTTTTATCAGTGAGATATGACTTAAAAATAACTGAACAGTGAAATAGATAAATTTTATTTAATAAGAGATACTTATTTCAAATACTTGCTTTCATTACTGTACCCCTTTCAAATAAATCTACCTTTTCTATTATTCTACCTACTTGTTGAAATATATTTGAAATGCCTCTTTGAAATTCCCTTCAGATAGTTTATTACTTTGGAGCTGATGGCTTCCATGGTGGCAAATCACTTTCAGTTGTTAACTTCAGTTTGTGATATTGCTAAAAAATGTGCTGTTCCTGAAGGTTGACTCCTCTCATGTATCAGCTGTAAGCTTAGGAACACTGGAGTGTGATCCCCACTTAACTCAGTGTGCTTTTGAGATGCAGCCACCTTAATAAGCCCTGTTTACTTATAGTCCCTCTTCATTATGGATTGTTGAAATCATGAACTTGACTTTTCAATCTCCTTCCATATCGTAAAGTGTTGTGCTGCATATGCCAGCATTAGAAGTGATGTGCGTTTGAACAAAAAACATTAAAGTACCCGACTTATTACAACTAGCTGTACTTTTTAATATTTTTAGGCAATCAGGATTTTGTCTAAGATACGGTGTGACTTTATACCATGGGTTGACATTAATTAACATCTCTGTCAGGTAGGGGTGCCTCAGAGAAAGGGAGGCCCTATGAATGATATAAGGGATTTACTGTAGGTATTAAACCTTATGTGATCATGGGAAGTGGTTAAGCTCTCTCTTTATGTATGTCCCCTATGTGTCTGACGCCAGGCTTGAAGTTGGCAGAACCAACAGTTGGGAAAAGAAGATGTGGTGGGGAAAAAACAAACTGCTCTCTGTGAAGATGAACTTCTGTTTCTTGCTAGAACCTGTATGAGTCTCTCATTGTCTCAAATCTTCCCATTTGGATGATGCAGAAGACATGTCAAAGAGCTGGTATAGTTCACATGAAAGAGCATGCAACTGGCTGAGGGTTCAGAGAAGCTGAAGAGAGAACCGACAGGATTGGGCGGAGCTACTGGTTTCCCACAGATGTCTAGCAGCAGCTGGAGTTGTGGGCCCAGCTGCTGCCACATGCCAATGAGGTCACCAGCCTTGACCTTACACTGACCTTCTTAAATATGGGAAATCTGGCCACTGCTTCACTTCCACCTTTCAAATCTCTGGCATAGTTCTCCTTGCCCTATCCTGGAACTATGCAGGGAAAGAATTCTGGGAAATGTGATTCTAGCATAACTATGTTATCACAATACAAAGCCACCAGACTTCACCTCTTGCCTACGTGGTACCCATAGACTCCTCTTTTAATTTATTTATGTTTAACTTTCAAATAAAGGAAATAGCAAAGTCATGCTTCTGCTTAGCATGTCACAGCTATCCCATATACAATCAAGTACACACCGATCACTCCAAAAGAGGGCAAAAATTCTATTTATCTTTCGATGATGCTTATTCCTTTTCTTGCTGAATCACGTGCTCCTTGATAATCCCCTAACTTAAATCCTGGGATATGAAGTCAGCTACTATTAACACTTTTTATTTTAGATGTTAGAAGAACAGAAAGAGACCAAAAAGAAAAAAAATCCCACCAACAAGAATGAGAAACCCAAATATGTAATATATACAAATATCAAAACAAGGAAGAAATTCTTATAGGTACTACAGTTCTTTTCTCTTACTGTCAATGTTGGGCAATTTCTGAGGTGTTATTTCCTTTCCCCAATACACAATTGCCCTGATAAGTTTCCCTGGAGGAGACTAGTAGAAAGATTTACTACATCAATTTTTAGCTGTGTAGTAGAGTCTTTCCTTATAGACACTAACCTCCATTTTATTCAAGTGACTCTGAGTCTGTACATTGGCTCAAATCTGGGAATTGGCTGAAGGATGGTGACTCTCTTGTGATTCAAATCAGACTTATGTTTACCAGAATCAGCGCTTTATGTTCTGCCTGTAAAACCAAATCTATTTCCATCTCGGCAACATAATGATCAAGTAGCCATTGCCAACGATCTGTGAGCCAGGCTATTCTGATTACTGCTTCTGCTCTGTTGCGCATTAAGGCAACCACAGTCACCTTTTTTGTGGTCGTGAATTGCCACCGTTTAGTCCCAGTATTTTAGAAGCCATCATTCTCTTTGATTCAGGGAGTCTAGTTTAAAGGCAGTCCTTCCCACTGTCATTCCTGACTTACAGAGAACAGCCTCTCCAGAGCTCCTCAGGGATGCTGGGGTTCCCCTCATGGGGGTTTGTTTCCTCACAGCCTTGGTGAAGGGAGTGTCCTGTGGATCCTCCTGGGGTACAGCAGGAGAGTGGATAATCAGTTTACCTGGTAATCCACTCTCGTCCTCCGATCCCCCCAGGCCTCTGGATCCCCTCCTGTGTAGTATACCCAGGAAGTTCTAGCCCTTTGACTTCACTGGAATCGATACTTGTATCATGCCATCCAACTTCCTGATATTTGTTTTTGGGGCCCAGTTTTTGGCAGCCAACTAAGTAAATTACTAGAGCTACTCTTGGGCACTCTTTTAGCTCATTAAATCCAGAATTTCTTACTGAGTCCATACCAATAAATTGAGCTTCATTCAATATTATATTCCATCTGCCCTGATTTAGTAGCCTTAGGACCTCCTCCCATATCCCCTAGTTTCTGGTGATGTATATTGGCAGATGCACGTTGTTTGGTGTGTTTTGTGTCTTCTCCTGGGTCACACTTTTGTACCTCACTCTTTAGTATTTCCTGGGTCTCAGTAGCACTGAGAGGCAGTGGGGGAAGATCCTTAGGAGGATTTGCAATCCTTTGTAAAACAACCACCTGAGGAAAGACCATTAGAGGTATTTCAGGCAGGAGGAGGCTGTTTCAGAAAGGGAAGGAAGGGCAAAAGAGGCTTGGCAGAATTTAGTGGCTCAAGGTTCCTCCCTGGTTGGAATCTGTCCAGGTGCTCCCATCCCAGTTGTTGAGTGGCACTTCCTAATCAATGTCTTAACTTTAATATGAGTCCCTGCAAAGTTAGGGATCCAGTTTACATTGTATTTCAGCTATCTGCAGGATGTACACTTAGGGTTGGTATTCACTAATCTTCACCTTGTAGCTATAGGAGGTAAAAATTTTTTTAGGACAATCAGCAAATTTGAGGGCCCTTTATGCAGATCCTGCATTTCTCTCCCCAAACTCTTCAGTGTCTCTAGAGTCAATTACTGGTGTCCATGGAATATAATTTAAATAATTTTTGTCTACTGCATATCCTGGAATACCATTGTCCCTTTATCACTACAAAGAAAGGTCATTAATACCCTTAAATCTAATCACATCATAGACCCAATTCCAGGTGGCCTAGAAGCAATTCAGAAAATCCACCCTTAAGTTTCTGTTTATCTGGAACAGTACTGGGTGTTGGTTAGGCTTCAGTCTGATGTAAGAAATTTTTCATAGGTATTAGTCCTGACATGACCCTGGGAGCTGGTCCTGAAGTCAGTAGTGCCAGCATTAGGGAGGGGATGGTGGAAGGGAAGGTAGGTGGGTAAGGATCAGCTGAAGCCTGCAAAGACAAAGTGTCACTCACCTGTTTCTCATTGGGACTCATGTTGGTCTGTCATTGCCTGCAAGGCTCTGACTTCCAGGATGCTGGTGCCCTGTGGAAGAGCTGGCGTACTTGGCACAGGAAGTTGCACCTAAAGTTGGTCAAGGATTCAGAGAAGCTGTGTGCTGAGCTACTGCCCCAAGGAGATTCACCCAGGGCTGGAATAACTGGCTCCTGCCTCATACCAACAAGGTGAGCCCGAAGATCCATGATGACAGGAGTGAGCTGCAGCAGCATTTGACCCTATGCCAGCCACCTGAATGGAAACGCACCTGCTGTTAGTGCCATCCTCCAGATCCCGTGCCGAGCTGACTGTGGCCAGTCCCAACCCAGAGCTGTCCCGGGAAGGGAATTCTGGCAGTTGGTACAATACAAAGTCACCATAAAATCCTACTTTAAATCCTAACCATAAGACTTTATCTCATGAAAAGGCATTAAAAGTGGACACTGAGTAATGCAGGCAGATGTTTTGTAAAGCACCAAGAACATCTTTGAAATTTTTACAGCTTCCATTGATGTGATGTCAAAAGGAATCTTACTCTGACTTTGTCCGATTAGAATCGTATACTAAGGCTTCTTTATAAAGTTGTTACGATGGAGTTGTCATACCAATTCCAATAGCACACTTGATTCTTTTTTTACTTGTTACATCATCT
Organism: Mormoops blainvillei; assembly: GCA_004026545.1. NCBI lineage: Eukaryota > Metazoa > Chordata > Mammalia > Chiroptera > Mormoopidae > Mormoops > Mormoops blainvillei. The sequence goes on from PVJD01003165.1 coordinate 106,132, forward strand.
TGTTTATAATTATTGAATCTATCATGTCATCATGTGAGCCCAAATGGGAATGTTTTTGTGAAATAATAGCTAATAAGTTAGAGGATTACTCTTAAAAAGCTTCCTTTTGCTTCAAAGTTGGGTCACTTTACTTGATTTTGGAGATTGTTGGACTACTGCCCTACACCATAATTAAAATAGACATCATTTATTGAATATGCCTAACTGTATTAGGTACTGTGTCAAGAACCTTCAGTATGTTATCTCACTTAATTCTTTACAATAGTGCTATGAAAACTAGGTATTATCCCCATTTCACAGATAGGAAAATTGAGGCTCAGTTAAGTACTTTGCATGAGGTTGCTCAGCAGGTAAGAGGAAGACCTGAGATTTAAGTCATGCCTGTGTGACTCCAAAACAGATGTCCTAAAGCACTTTGCAAAATGTTTATAAATTTACCTGTGATTTAGATGGTGAAGAATGTCCAAAAATCAATAGGGAAATCTAAAATTGTAATTGACTGTCTAGTAATTGTATCCTTTTTCCTCCCTCATAGCTCTAACTGAGGAATTGGATTCTGTGAACAATGAGCTACATGCAGTAGACATTCAAATTCAGGAACTTCTGGAACGGCAACAAGAGCTTACTCAGAAGAAAAACATTCTCACAAACAGAATAAAGCAGTGTTTGGAGGATTCTGATGCTGGGGGAAGCAATGAATATGATTCTTCACCTGCCTCTTGGAATAAAGAAGGTTTGCTCCTTTTTTTTTTTTTTCTTCTTTGTTAGCTTTTTTCTTCCTGTTTCTTTAAACTGGAGTCAAATCATTGTGCCTGGGCCAGTACTTTCCAGTAAGCTTAGAGGTGAAACTGGCCATTCCTTAAGTGGCATGAGAAACCTATAGGCAGACCTTTTATTAACCATGTTCTATATAGTCTTTTTGATTTAAGCTTTTATCATTCAGACTTTATTATTTTTCCCCCAAATGGGTAACAACAGTAATGTTAACAACATGAATCAATGCTTGGAAAATAAGATACTTACTTTAACTAAATACTCTAAATTTTCACTAGACAAAATTAAACAATTAAAAACCTCAAACTTTTTACTGAAGTCTAGTTCATTTTCATACTCTAGTGAACAAACCTTTTTTGATATAAGATCCTGCTGAGTATCATGTGTATCATTAATTGTAAGGAAGACAGAGAAAGACAAATACCGTATGATTTCACTTGTATGTGGAATCTAAAAACAAAATAAACAAAACAGAAACAGACTCATAAATGCAGAGAACTGATGGTTGCCAGTTGGGCGAGGGGTTGTGGAATGGGTGAAAAAGGTGAAGGGATTCAGAAGTACAAGTTGGCAGTTACAGAATAGTCAGGGGGATGTAAAGTACAGCTCAGGGAATATAGTCAATAATGTAATAACTGTATGGTGCCAGATGGACACTAGACTTACGGGAGATCACTTCCTATGTTACATAAATGTTTCACAACTATGCTGCTCACTTGAAACTAATATAATATTGCATGTCAACTGTAATTGAAAAATAAATAAACACTGAACAACCAAAAAATAAAACCAACCCAAAACAAGGGAATACTATAACTCTAGAAGGAATTGTATGCTTTTGTGGGGCTTGTTTTCTAGTGATTCACTTCTAAACAAGATACTTACACCAAAAATTCCAGGTAGTTGTTAACTTTGTTCATGATATTTGAGTTTTTAATGATACATTGAATTCCTTGATTGACTTTCAGATGGTTTTTCAAATATCTCTGTGTAGGTTAATTCTCAACTGGCTAATGCTTTGATTTTTTTCTGATATGCTGTTTCTTACAGTATATCATTAAACTTGTTTTTGCTTTAGTTTAGTGAGTTACACTAATCTCAAAATTGTTATTAAGAAAGTTAAATTGCCAAGAGTATTAAAACTCTTATTTATACTTATCTGATTATTATAAAAGCTGCCATGTATATGTGTCTCATTTAGAATCCTAAATGATCTAATATATTTAGCTTATTTTTCTCTTTCTAGATTTTCCATGGTCTGATAAAGTTAAAGATGTTCTACAAAATGTCTTTAACCTGGAGAAGTTCAGACTGCTTCAGCTTGAAACTATTAATGTAACAATGTCCGGAAAGGATATATTTCTTGTTATGCCTACAGGAGGTGGAAAGAGCTTATGCTACCAGTTACCAGCATTATGTTCAGATGGTATATATAAATAAAAATTGATTTTAAATTGAGCAAATGTTATTTCTCTTAATATATTTTTAAGTGTTTTTAATTTAATTTAATTTATTTTATTTTTAGATAGAGGGGAAGGGAGAGTGAAAGAGGGAGAGAAACATCAATGTGTGGTTGCCTCTCACGTGCCCCTTATTGGGGACCTGGCCTGCAACCCAGGCATGTGTCCTGACCGGGAATTGAACCAGCAACCTTTTGTTTCACAGGCCAATGCTCAATCCACTGAGCTACACCAGCCAGGGATTTTTAAGTCTTTTTAAAAAAATAAATGGACCCGCCCTCTTCCCAAGGTTATTTTAAGAAACTAACAGTAGAAACATGAGGTCATATGTTTTTAACAATGTAGAATAGTTCTTAATGGCCGTCAACAATTTGTTATAAGAGAAGGGGGATATATTACCAGGACTTCATTTAATCAATAAACTGTTCATTGATTTCTACTCAGAATAAATTAACCTAGTACAGGGAGTGGATGAATAGCCATGTAACATTTTCGGTTATACAGATTGCTCTGTTTTTTTTAGGGAGAAAGTTTTGGAATAACTTTCCCCTGATGTAAATGGATAGTATTTGACTTGATTTGTATTGTTTTACTGAGATTACCAAATATTGATTGTTAAAAATGATAGTGAATTAAGAATTCAAAGTGATATTAGCCATAATTTTTGTAAAACTGAATAAGGGAAGAGATTTCTGCTTAATCATATAGTTGCTTATTTGGCTTAGGATCATTTATTCATATCTTTCTCCTTTATTATAATGAGGATAAGAAATAGATAGTATATGGCTGAAGTTGCATTGAAAATTAGTCTGAATTGAAGGGTGGTGCCCACAAGTTATAGCGAAGTTCAAAACTTGTTCTGGTGGTAGTATAAAATTTAAATTAGATTTTTGTCTCTTTCAGGTTTTACACTCGTGATTTGTCCATTGATTTCTCTTATGGAAGACCAATTAATGGTTTTAAACCAATTAGAAATTTCGGCTACCATGTTAAATGCTTCTAGTTCTAAGGTATGCATTTGTGGCTTTTTTTTTTTTAACTCTTCACTGAAGTAGGAACCTTAGATACAATTGAGTTGCTTATAAAATTTAAACTGATTACTATTTATATCAGGAGCTACAAACTACTGCTCATGGACCATTTCTAGCCCACTGCCTATTTTGTATGATTCATTAGTTAAGATTGGTTTTTATATTTTTAAATGGTTAAAAAATAAAATAATATTTTGTGGTGTGAAAATTATATGAAATTCAGATTTCAGTGTGTATAAATAAAGTTTTATTGGAGCACAACTAGGCTCATTGACTTACAGAGTTGAGTAGCTGTGGTAGAGACCGTATGGTTCACAAAACCTAACATTTACTATCTGGCACTTGACAGGAAGTGTTTGCTGACCTGTTTTGTATTATCTACTACAAAATAGTAAGCAAGAATTTTTAATTGTGCAATATAATTAAATACAAAAATGAATTACTAACAAAATACCCTACCACCGTGGAATTTCTTCTGTTTGGGAATGGATGCTCTTAACTTCATTTGCAGAATAAAGAATTTTATTGAAATTTTCAAAAGCACACAAAAGTAGAGAGAATAGTGAACCTTGCTCTCATCTGTAGAATAAAGCACTTCTCAACTATTCTTTTTTAAAAAGCATATTATTGAAATTTTCAAAAGCATATAAAAGTAGAGAATAGTATAAAAACTGCCATATACCCATTAACCACCTTTAATATTTATCAACATATGGCCAGTCGTTCTTCATCTATCCACCCCTTATTTTCCCTGCCATCTCCCTCTTGGTTTGTTTTTAATGAAACAAATCCCAGACATCATATTTCAGTTGTAACTTCTTCAGTATTTTAAATCAATTTCTTGCAGTCATCAAATAAAAATACTCAGATTTCTGCCTTATCAGATCTTATTTTTTACTATTAATATTTTTATTGTTGACATTATTACAGATGTTCCTTATTTTCCCCTCCTTTGCCACCTCCCTCCACCTTCACTACATTGTTGTCCATGTCCATGGGCTAATCATATATGTATATATATGTTCTTTGGCTAATCTTTTCCAGTCTGCTTGCTCTGTAATGATCAATTTCTCTATCAAATTTTATCTAATGGTTTAGCAGCCACTGATGATTATTTCTTACTTAGAGCTGCTATTTATTTAGGAGGTTACAAAATGATGATTTCTAGTTCTACCACTCCTTAATATACTAGCTAAACTTTTTCTATAAAAAACTTTTTCCTTTTTAAATTTTTGCAGCTCGAAAATTCTTTTCTTTACCAGTTTTCAGAAAGAGTTGGTTTCCAGCATCTACAAAGGTAGTTCATAAGGTCTTTTCCCCCAGATACACACATATATATATAGACATATATATATATATGGATTTTTAACATATTTGATGTATTTTAATCCATAGTTATTATTCTTTTTCTTTTATGCTGATAGTGCCATCTTTGGATAGTGAGAGTCTATTAAAATTGGCTCCTGAATCTTTTTCCTTCACCCCATAGCTTTTCACTCCTTGCTTTCTCTTATAAGATACTCCAGGCTCATTTTGTGTATTTCCTTCCAGACCTAGAATCAACCACATCTCCAAGAAACCCTGGCTCCTTTAGTTTTTCCCATATGTTTTTGTTTTATTTAAATTTTTGTGTCATTATAGCTACTCTCTTATTTAACAGAATGAATCTTTGGAGAACATTGCCTTCCAACACTCTTTGTCCTTTAAACTAAAAAAGAGAGTAAGTTTTATATATATGTAATATATATTTTATATCTATATACACACACATATAAAGTAGTTAGAAAGTTGCAGATAATTACATACTCATGCTATATCACTACTGCTTTTGAAAACTTAGGGAAAGGATAAGTCAAGTTTTTTGGTTGTTTTCACTAGTAGTTCATAGGATGTGAATACATTTTTTATTTTGAAACCTTGCTTCTCCACTTATTCTGCCAGAAGTTCCAGTCACTTTGTTTGTTTGTTTGTTTTTGCATCTGTCCATTTCTGAGGAGATAACTTTATGTTTGCTTCTCTAAGATTTCTGGGACATTTAGGGCCAGTTGAAATGTTTAATATACTTTGGCTATTTCTTAACAAAATTAGGAATATGTCAAGGAGTTAACTGCTTTCTGGGATAATGAAAGCAGTTTTGACTTTCTTTTTCCATCACATTCACCATTGTTTCTTTACACTTCTTTTGGTCCTAATTGGGTGAGAAGGAAAAAATTGCATCTAATGTGAAAATATTACATAAAATAATAATACCATTAAGAACCCAATAGCTGTTACCTCCTAAGATTTATTTTTGTTACACATTACATATAATATGTAAGTATATACTTCGTATTATAAAATCTTAAATCAATGAATAAGATACTTTATAAAACCTAATAAATCTATTTCTTTATTAAAACTTATAAGAGATTATAAATAGATTAGATAGCATCATTAAGGTAGTTATTCAAGAATAAATTGTGTTCAGAGATACGTAGTGACCGTAATACTGTTAAAATGAATAAAACACCTTTATAACCATAGTTATTGCACTTAGCTTACATTTGGCATTTATTCTGAACAATTTAGAATTATGCCTTCATAGAGTAAATGTTTATTGTAGTATCATGCTATTCATTTCTTGTTTTCTTTTTGTTAAGTGAGATTTTTCTTTTATCAACAGTTTGGTTGTAAGTAAATAACTAAAATTCTATTTACACAGCTGCCATGAAGTTAGTACTGGCACATGGTTTCAGTTTTAACGAACTAAATATCTGCTGTTAAACAGTCCAAAGCTATTGTTTTTGAGTAATGAACATCTTCATTTACCGTTTAGTATTTCAGTCTGCGAGCTTAGTTCTACTATCATGCCTGTTTTTCCTTTCAATAGGAGCATGTGAAATGGGTTCATGCTGAAATGGTAAATAAAAACTCCAAGCTAAAGCTGATTTATGTGACTCCAGAGAAAATTGCAAAAAGCAAAATGTTTATGTCAAGACTAGAGAAAGCCTATGAGGCAAAGAGACTTACCCGGATAGCTGTGGATGAAGTTCACTGCTGCAGTCACTGGGGCCATGATTTCAGACCTGGTACGTATGTTGTATCTGGAAAACTTGGTGCTGGAACTATTTTGTTACTCGGCTTTATGTGTTGGAAAATTCCTGCTTCCTTTAAAATTATCATCTTGGGTAGTTATTACTCCTTTTCTCTTGCCTTAGAAAAGGAGAGCTAAGAGGCAAAATCTTTAATGTCTTTACTCCTTCCAAGGTAGTGTTTATCCAATTGCCTTTATCCTTTGAAACACATCTGTTAGCAACTGTATCATTCCACCTTTAGCCACAAAGATTTACCGACATCTAGGCTCTTTACATCTGTTGAGGAATTTGCATCTTCTTCAAAGTTGTCATCTTTAGTTGTCATTCTGAGTGTCCTTTGCATCCACCTCAGGACCTACACCCAACTAACTCCTCATTGGTCAAGTTCTTGGGATATTTTGGTAACTCTTTTCTTTACTCCTCCAACCTAATCCTACAATCATAGCCTGAAGCAGATCACTCAAACTTGTTCTTGGCAAAAAAGTCTTTAAAAATCCTGGGCTGTGATTTCAACCTCTTTTCCTTCTGAACCTACTTTCACACTCATAGACCCCTGGGTTCCTGAGGTCATTGAAGCACACTTCCTCCTGTGCCGTCCTACTCAGAGGTCACCAACGACCCCACTTCCCTCTGGCTGTATCAGTGGTCTCATCTTCATTCTTCTTCCCACTTAACTTCAATAGTGTTTTATACTGTTCACCTCTCACCTAACCACTTTCTTTTCCTTTGGTTTCTATGATGTAACTTTATTTTGTTCCCTTCTATTCTCACCTCCTTCATTCTTCATTTGCCACCTTCTTACATATTAGTGTTCCTTTTGACTCTGATCTGTCTTCACCTTTTCTTGTACTTCCGCAGGGACTGAAGACAGTTCCCTACCTTTAGAAATATTTGGGGCACAGGTATTTTTAAAACTTTGACTTCAATGCTTTAGGTAGTGTATATGCTGTCCTTTCTACTAAGGTCTCTGCTGTCTTAACTAGACTACTGAGTTGTAACATACTATTTTGATGACTATAGCTTTGCAGTATAGTTTGAAATCCAGAAGTGTGATACTTCCAGCTTTGTTGTTCCTCAAGATTGCTTTGGCTATTTGGGGTCTTTTGCAGTTTCAAATACATTTTAGGATTATTCTAAGTTTGTGAAAAATGCCATTGGTATTTTGATAAGGGACTGTAGATTGCTTAGGGTAGTATTGACATTTTAACAGTATTAGTTCTTCGATTCATGAGTACCATATATACTTCTGTTTATTTGTGCCTTATTCAATTTCTTTCATCAGTGTTTTATAGTTTCAGTTGTATTGATATTTCACCACCTTGTTAAATATATTTCTAAGTTTTTATTATTTTTATGCAATTGTAAATGGGACTATTTTCTTAATTTCTCTTTCTGATATTTTGTTATTAATGTTTAGAAACACAACCGACTTTTGTATATTGATTTTGTATCCTGCAACTTTCCTGGATTTATTAATCTTTTTTTAGTAGAATCATCAGAGTTTTCTGTCTATAACCACATGTTATCTGCAAATAATCACAGTTCTACTTCTATTCTAGTTTGGATGCCTTTTATTTCTTTTTCTTGCTTAATTGCTCTGGCTAGGACTTCCAATACTATGTAGAGTTAAAAGTGGAGAGAGTGGGAATCCTTGTCTTGTTCATGGTCTTAGTGAAAAAGCTTTCAGTTCTAACTTGGAACCATAAAGGGAAAATAGTTCCCTGCTCAGTGGTGTTGACCATAGATCCAAATAGCACATTACGCTATGATTTAACCCTGTTGAACTGCTTGCTTTTATTTCAACCTCCTGAGTAATTTCATGCCAGTGTGTCTGTAGTGTATATGCTGTTTCCTCTGCCTGATGTTTTCCTCTTCCCTTTCTAAGGAATTTGGCTTATTCTTCAAGACCCAGCTCTAATGTCAACTCTTTGAAACCTTCACAACTTTTCAATTGGTTACTTTCTCCTCTGTAGTTTCATAGTCCTCTACCTTAGCATTTAGCAATTTCTTTTTCACTTTTCTCCAAATAATCTAAGTACTTAAGGACAACTTATCTGGTGATGTAGTTGTATATGACAAGATGAGCCCAGAATGGTTTCCCTGTAATAGGTTATATAAAAAGCAGTGCCCTAACCAAGGTTTCCCTAGTCTGAACTTACCACTCTTGAATACTCCTGGTGATTGAAGGGTTTAGGCTGATGACCTCTTTTATCTCTTGTTGGTTGTAATAAATTCAAATGCTATGTCTACTCCCACTGCCCCTTTAATCTCCTGTTCAGCACGTGTAGACCAGTGCAGAGCTTACTGGAAATGTTAGATATTTACTCTTTTCAACAGCGAGTTCCATCCGAGGCCAAGGACAGTGTTTTTGAAGAACCAGTAAAAAAAATAATAAAGCCCACCTATTCAAAAAGGCTGGGCTGCACCTGCAGATTTACTGAAGTAGATAGCTATGGAAATCAAATTACAGCAATCATTGATTATCTCCACCATGTTAAAAGGCTAATTAAGCCTTTATAGTAAATTATACTCTGTTCCTTAAAGGATAGAAAGAGGGCCACTTTGTATTTTCCTTTTTTCTAGATTATAAGGCACTTGGTATCTTAAAGCGGCAGTTCCCAAACACAGCACTAATTGGGCTGACTGCGACAGCAACAAGTCATGTCTTGAAGGATGTTCAGAAAATATTGTGTGTTGAAAAGAGTTTTACTTTTACAGCTTCTTTTAATCGGCCAAATCTTTATTATGAGGTATGTAGCTTTTACATCAACTTAGAGCTTTTGCAAAGGGTTATGGCAGAGAGGTTACCTTTCCATTATGTTTATTTACATGAGTAATAGTTAACTGTTTAAAAGTTTCAAAATCAGGAGGTAATTATAAGCAGATTCATTAATAAGTGCTTTCTTCTGCTATCTCTTTGATTGTTGCATATTTGTTAGTTTAAGTAGAATATGCTGCCCTGTTAAATTTGGGCACATTCTTTCTTGTGCAAGGATGGAGAAAACCAGAGATTTGACACCAAAGACCCTAATGACATCCCTATTGAAATTAATTATGAAATAATACAAAATTAATATGAGTAAAGATTTGCTAATACCCACTATTTAGATCGTACTTGATAAGTAACTTTGAAATTTAAATAACAGTTAAATAACCTAACAGTTGTTTTTCTTCCTTTTTAATCCTTTTAAGAATAGACTTAGTATTTTCTTGAGTTTTCATTGAATAGTTATTTATGCCATGGTTTATGTTTTTATAAAACTAGCACCAGAAAATAAAGTCTCCATCTTTACAAGATAATCACTGCCTCTGTGCCGTTTCATCTCTGGTAAATTCAAAAATAAGGATGAAGAAGAGGCTGGGAGGTAGCAGGGTTAGTCAGCTGAGGGAATGAGGGAATAATTGAAGAAAAGACAATGGTTATGAAAGAATGGCACCTCGAAATTTGTAAGTGACTACTTAGATGATACTCATTAATATACTTTTTAATAAGTTGGCTTTTCTTAGGTTCGGCAAAAGCCCTCAAACACTGAAGATTTTATTGAAGATATTGTAAAGGTCATTAATAGAAGATACAAAGGGCAATCAGGTAATAAAATGACCAACCAACTTGGAAGACTGGGGGAGAACTTTCAAAAAGTAACTAATATTACACCGATATACTACTGATAAATGATTAGCATTAAAAACTATTAATGCCTGGCAGAAGATACTTGAACATATTATGATAAAATTAATTTGCTCAGTGATCTTAGAAATTGGGCGTGGCATTTGCTAACACAGATTATGAGTCATAAAACTGATTTACTTTTGCTATTTATATTTAATTGCTTTAAAGAATAGATCTAATGACATAATGTTAATTTTCTTTTTTTAAAGATTTTTATTTTTTATTTTTTATTTTATTATTATTTTTAGACAGAGGGGAAGGGAGGGAGAAAGAGAGGGAGAGAAACATCAGTGTGTGGTTGCCTCTCATGCACCCCCTACTGGGGACCTGGCCTGCAACCCAGGCATGTGCCCTGACTGGGGAATCAAACACTCAGCCCTTTGGTTCGCAGGCCGACGTTCAATCCACTGAGCTACACCAGCTGGGGCATAATGTTAATTTTCAATAGCACATATTCAATAAGTATCTACTATGTATAAGATAGAAGGTTAAGCACTGATGTTCTGAAGGGATATAAAATATAGTCCCTTATAGTAAAGGACACATTACAGAAATAAATAGAACATTTTGAATGAGTTAAATATGGGTGGAGTTGAGATCTACATGTGTTTTAAGATTATTGAACAGGCAAGTGTTACTGAAGCAAAGAGTTTGTGTAAAAGTAGCATTTCAAAATTATTCTGTAGCGTTTTGGAAGATATGAATGGGTAACCCTGGTAAAAGGAGTTTCGGGGTCAAATAATTTTGGAAAAGGGTGCAGCTAGCTATTTATCCCTCCTGGAGATTCATAGGGCATATCTGTTCTGACCAGACTTGCAAACAATGAGAAGCTTGTTTAATTTGGTTCAATGCTCCCCAAACTCATGCACGTGAAACTTTCCACAGCATACTTGCCACAGCATACTTGCCAACATCTTACGGAGCTGTGGGGCATCAGCTAGAGAAATACCACGTGGTGGGAGATAAAGTTGGAGAGAGGAAGGAGGCAGTGGGTTTCAACAGCTGTGGCTCAAGACTCACTTCTGGCAGCCAAAGTGTGAATTATACCAAAAAGTGAATGTGTGTTTAGGGCCTTGAAATTTTCATAAATTGTTCTTCCCCATGCGTTGTATTAATAATCACTATTTTGAGTGTTAAAAATTCTCTTCCAGGTACACACACACACACACACGTAGATAAAAATATGTGTGTTTATATATATATAATAAAATAAAACAATTGGACATGTTTTACTACAGGAATCATATATTGCTTTTCTCAGAAGGACTCCGAGCAAGTTACAGCTAGTTTACAGAAACTGGGAATTCGTGCAGGTGCATACCATGCCAATATGGAGCCAGAAGATAAGACCAAGGTTCATAGACGATGGTCAGCCAATGAAATTCAGGTTAAGTATATATCTACAATAGAAGCCTAATTCATCTTTAAGAATATTTACCTTGACTTAATTAACATGTAAAATGTTAAAACATTTTAGGTAGTAGTGGCAACAGTTGCATTTGGTATGGGAATCGATAAGCCAGATGTGAGATTTGTTATCCATCATTCAATGAGTAAATCTATGGAAAATTACTACCAAGAGAGTGGACGTGCAGGTGTGTATAACTCAAATCCAGAAGCCATTTTTAAAAAAGTTTTCCAGAAAGCATACTATAAACGTTATTCAATAATTCTGTATTTTTCATCTCTATTGGCTACTGTTTTTAGAGTAAACAGTTAACTCTTTTTCATAGTTTTATACTTAATTTTCCTATGGAGAAATTTCATTGACTTTCTGTTAGAGAGTTTTGAATGGTGTCTTATGTTTGCTAAAATAATTTGATGTCCATCTTTGCCTTCTGAATTTTTAAATAGTGGTTTCAACTCTGTGACTTAAATAACTGAACTACTTATGGACACATTTTTTATTTACTAAAGCTGATTATTGATAAGCCTTCTAGTCATTTTTTAAAAAAAATTTAAGGGCAATTGCTACAAATTAACTTTCACATTTCCGTCTGAAAATTCTAGATGTATACTTAGACAATGAATCATTGCTAGCTGATTTGTACATATATTATTTTGCTTGTTTTGAAGTTTTAAAAATAGTTCTGCAGTCTCAAGGTCTCTCATACTACAGGTCGAGATGACATGAAAGCAGACTGTATTTTGTATTATGGCTTTGGAGACATATTCAGAATCAGTTCAATGGTGGTGATGGAGAATGTGGGACAACAGAAACTTTATGAGATGGTGTCATACTGTCAGAACATAAGCAAGTAAGCCACATACCCTTTCTTAACTGTTGTCAGTTAAAGACACACACAGTTTGAAAGTATATGTTGTTACTTTGGGTACTTAGGAAAGTCCATAAGTACCTTAGTAGAACATCAAGTGTAAACATGTAAAAGCAGGTGTCTGAAGGGTGAGAACCAGAACGTGAACCTGCAGGATCTGCCTTAGTGCAAGAAAAGATATTCTGTCTCTCTGAGATAATTCTCCAAAACTCTGTTTTACTGAAGGTTTTGATATAAATAGTGAGTTCAAGCCTTTTTTCTCTGGCACTGGTATATAGCTCTATGCTTTAATAATTTTGTACACGTACATAAGGGGCATTTTGGGAGTTGAGCTCAGTAACACACACCAATCATCCTACCAGCAGATGGGTTGATGAGCAGTGTCAGGTTTTGCCTTTTTTTTCTTTTCTTTTTTTTTTTTTACCGAGTTAAAGAACCTTTGTTATTTTTAAAACTCCCAAATTGGTTTAGAGCACTGATAACATTCAGAAAACCACAATATGTTTTCATATTCGGTACTTAGTGGTTGCAGTTGGTTGCTGGCTGTGGAAGCCGTCAGTAGACCACATCTAACGTAGGGAAAAGAAAAGAGCAAGTCACCCGCAGCAAGAGATGCCAAATGATTACAGAACAATTTTGAACAAGTTTTGCCTTAAGGAATAAATTTAAATTTATTTAGGGTGGATTTAGTTAGACCATATTCTATAGCTCCTTGATGGCTTTTCTGCCTTAGTCATCTTCGTACTCTTATTGCCCTTCACATAAAAAGGACTAAAAAATTGTGAAATAAGTGGTAAGTAGACAGTGACAGAAAATGGTATTTTCCTATAGATACTACAATAATCTAGTTAAAGAAATGAGAAAATGAAAATGTTTTTAGATGTCCAGTGGACCCCCATGAAGCATATTTTGGGGTTTAGACTCAAATGGATACTGTAAAATACAAGAAACTGCTACAGGAAGATTTTTTTTAAATAGTAAAATATTGAATCTCAAAATGAATCTCAGACAACTTCTAGAAAGCTGTATTTACCAAGTACATATGGAGAAAATTATGTGGTGGGCAGAGAGTGGTCCCCAAATATGTCCACATCCAAATCCCTGGAACCTGTGAGTACATCACCTTACGTGGTAAAAGAGGATTAAGGTTACAAATGAAATTAAGGTTGCTAATCAGCTGACCTTACAATAGGGAGATTAGCTTGGATTATTTGGTTGGGCCCAGTATAATTACAAGGGTCCTTAAAATGTAGGAGACAGAGAAAGGAAAGAGGTCATGGTGATGTGATATGAAGACTCAACCAATTGTACTTGGCTTTAAAGATGAAGGAAAGGGGACCATGAACTGAGGAGTGTAGGCAGCCTCTAGAAACCGAAGACGGCAAGAAAATGGCTTTATCCTCCAGAACCTCCAGAAGAAACACAGCCCTGCTGACACCCTGATTTTAACCCAGCGAGACCCACATCAGACTTCTAGCCTCTAGAAATGTACCATAATAAATTAGTGTTGTCGTAACCCACTAAGTTTGTGGTAATGATATGGTAGCAATAGGAACCTAATACATTATGTAATCTTGTATTTTGAAATAGGGATTCTTAAAGCTTGATTAGATCATTTAATTTGTATCTGTGTTGGCAGGTGTCGCCGTGTGTTGATAGCTCAACATTTTGATGAAGTATGGAACTCAGAAGCATGTAACAAAATGTGTGACAATTGCTGTAAAGACATTTGTGAGTTCATTGTTTTTTAAACCTTTAGAGGCTAATGTATGGGTAGGACACTACATGAGGGTAGGATTTGAACCCAAAATAGATTCCAAAGATTAAACAAGTTGTGAATGGAATTTTCCAGATTCAAAAGTAACAACATGGTTTTGAGACAAAGGCAAATAAAAGGAAAAGCCACGTGTGTGTATGTTTTATGTTGGTCTTACCAAGGGCAGAAAGGAAAAAGTTTAAATCATCTGAATACAAATGCTATTTATATAAAAAAGGCTTTCCTTGTGATAATCTGTAATAGTTTGTAGTAACTGATTAGGAAAAGAAATTTTGTGCAAAATAAGAGATTATAGTGAATCATTTCAATGCAGATAAATGGCCAACTGCTCATAAGACACTATTTACCAGTGTTTTAGAACTGCATTTTAACATGACTTCATCTTGTGTATATGTGTTACATACAAAGAGCTAACTGGTTCCTGAGTTCTGATGCCTCACTGGCTGAAGGTCACTACAATTTTAACTTTGCAGCGAGAGAAAATTACTTGTTATGAGTTTATTAGATTGTGTTTTGCTTACTGAATTAATGAGTCTGATATGTAAAATAGAGTGCTGGTATCAGTTAATAATTGGGGCTATCAGAGTAGCTGTGAAGCCATACTAGTTTTCAGAATATTGCTTAATGAGCACACATCAGGTAAATATGCAGAATAGATTGACTCTCCTGTTGACTCATCTCTTAGTATCTGCTGTCATGTCTGGCAGACACTCTTTGGTTCCTAGAGCATATCCGAAAGCCTTCTGATAACCAGCTTGATTTCTTTATGTCACTGTAAATCCCAGTGTCTTAAAGTGCCTACAACTTAGTTTAGTGCTAGGGACTTGGGGAATAGCCTAATTTTTATTCAGTTCACATTAATGAATCAGTGTTTAGGGTGGCGCACATTGATGACTTGTTTTTAAACCAGTTTAACAACTTAGGATACTATTTTTGCCTTAATTTCTAAATATCAATTGCCTGTAATCATGCCTCTTTCTTTATAGCATTTGAAAGAAAGAATGTAACAGCCTACTGCAGAGATCTAATCAGAATCCTGCAGCAGGCAGAGGAAATGAATGAAAAGCTCACTCCACTGAAACTGATTGATTCTTGGATGGGAAAGGGAGCAGCAAAATTGAGGGTAGCCGCTGTTGCTCCTCCCACACTTCCTCGTGAAGACCTGGAGAAAATTATTGCGCACTTTCTTCTACAGCAGTATCTTAAGTATATACAAATCCATGTCTTGTCCTTTCATGTTTTCTTTATGATTTTTAAGAAATAGTTCACTATATTATTTATTATTTGTGGAATAATTATCTATAATTCCCAAAAGATTACTTTGAAAAAAAGTTCCGATTCAGATATATACCAGTAATAACAATTATGAAATACTTTATATAATTTTTACATATATTACTTCATTTAACCTTAGCAACATTGTGAAATGAGAATAGACATTCTCATTATCTTAATTTTAGAAATAAGGAAACTAAGACTTTACAGGCATTAGTTATATCTCAGTAGGTCCATAAATAGGAGATATGTTAACACTTAAGAGAAATAAAATGGTAAAATGTCCAAAACCAGTACCATAAGAATGCTGGTTTATTTAATCGCAAGAATCAAAAATTGGTAAAATATCTTCACCCACAAAAAATGATGTGTCTTTATGACAGTTTCTCATTTTTATAACTACAGCAAAAGAAGTGGTTTTGTGGTGGTTTCATGAGAACTTCAAACGCTATACAAAATTTACCTAATAAATTCCAACTATAATTGACTGTTGTATGTCAAAAAAACACAACTAAAATACTTTCTATAAATTGCATTTTTATAGTGTAACTTACATTATTTCATATCAGTGTATTAAAATTATTGCACTTGGGCTTATTTTTATAAATTTCCATTTGTTTTCTGTAACTCCTCAAAATCTTTCTGATTGGTGGTCTTTTTCTGCAGAGAAGACTACAGCTTTACAGCTTACGCTACTATTTCATATTTGAAAATAGGACCTAAAGCTAATCTTCTGAACAATGAGGCACATGTTATTACTATGCAAGTAAAGAAGTCCACACAGACCTGTTTCAAGGTAACTGACTTAATTTTCAAATATTTAAAAAATACATTAAAGCCTGTGGATGCTTTCCTTTAACTAGTACTTTCCTAGGTCCAGTTGAACATACGAGGAGGTACGTCAATGTTCTACTTAGAATCTGGGTATCGGAGACATAAAGTGGAAGAATTTAGACTAGACTTTTAATAGAGACAGGAGTTTCTAACCTTTTGGAATGGAAAGACTCCATTTTATTGTCTAATTCTGTAATGCACCCTGCCCTCATGACATTGGTTGTGACCAGTGTTGGTGGAGAAGTCTGCCTTTGTGGCAGAGGTTGAAAAGCATTTATAAACTAAATATTATCCAGCTTGCAAAATCATGCCATGTACATTTGTGTCTAAGGATACTTAGATGTTTTTTAGGGTTTCTCTGATGGGAGAGACCCCTGCATTCAAGATGGGAGTCATATTTGAGTAGAAATTTGAAGATAAAAAACCAGACCATTGGACACTTAAAGAGCTAACTGATAGAGATGGGCTATTGAGATTATTAGTCTCATGAGAAAACAGGATAGGTGAATTTTTATCAGTGTTTGCTTTGTTACTTTTTTTTTGTAGATTGAATCATCTCAAACTTGTCATTCTAAAGAATCTGATAAAAAGAGGGAAGAAAAAAAATTGGGTCACTTCCAGAAGAAGTCTGCGAACATGTTTCAACAATCTGAGTCTAAGAATACAGGGGCTAAGAAAAGAAAAATTGATGATCCATGAGATGAGTTTCTAAATTTTCCAAGAAAAGAATGGTTTTATGCATGTATGCACCATTATTTTTGGAGTTAATCAAAAGTTTAAGACACTTTCATTAATATTTTAGACACTTTGAGCTATACTTTAAAAACTTCTCTCAAGTATTTAAGATGTGAGAATGAGACCTTTTGAAAATTTTGCAGCATGAATCACGTACAGTATGAAATGAGGAAAAAATGAAACTTTTCATGTAAAACCCTTTAAATGTAACATACTTAGGAGAGCAGGTTCACATAACTATCTTAAGCTCTTTATGCCTTGTATTTTTTCCTTTTGACATAACTATCTTTTGACAACAATGTTATTATACTGAAAATTTTACATATGCGCATCACAAAAAGTGAGTGACTTCAGGTTATAAGAGATGTAGAATCCAAACATAAAAAAGAATAAAGTATCAATACTAGGATTAGCAAGTAAGATGGCTCTCTGTTTAATAAAATAAAACAAAACTCTAAGCTTCAAACCATAGCTCTATTTTGACATTTCACAATTAAAGAATGGCTCTGGTTTACTAACCAGACCGAGCTGTTGCCTAGGTAGGGAACAACCTAGTTAAATTTGCTCTAAAATAAATCAGTGTGTCTCAGGTTAAAACACAGAAATGAGTAACTTGAAAATTCTTAACATAAATCATCAGTTTTGTGTTAGAAAAAAAATAAGTGTCTGAATTGATTTCATCTGTAGAATTTTATTTTTAAATGCTTTTCCATAAAATCATTATCACTTCTGTATTTTTAACTTCAATGTGGTCATCATTAAATCAGTGCAGTCATTTACTTTATTGACTTGACAGTTGGTCTTATTTGAATCTATGTGGTTCTTGAAATGCCCTTTTTAGTCAAAATAATCCTCTATATCAATATTGGGATCTAGTAGATCTTCTCCATATGAAGAAAGATTCATCTGGTTTAATATTAAATTTTCAAATGTTTCTTCTAAGTTGGTTTCACCAATTAAGACAGCTCCCATCATTCGTCCATTCTGCAAGACGACTTTGATATATTCTTGTCCTTTGGTACATCGCAACATTAATTCATGATTTGAACCCAAGCTCTGTGCATTGTATTTTCCCAGCAATACAACCTAGATGTATGTGGATAAAAAAGTTATTTTAGTGAATGCCAAAAAAGGAAACATAATAAGGAACTATTTTGTATTATGTTGGAATGGTCAGCAGAAAAATATATTCACAGAATTTTATAGCTAAAAGTGTCATTGGGGTGGGTCCCAAAGAAAGCATTTTGATGGTATTCATTTATTCTACAGATGATACTATCATACAATCTATATGAACATTAGAAATATCTAGTGAACAGACAAATATGTAGGATTTGGACTACATTAGTTTGGAGTCATGATTTAAAGATTTAATAAGGAACTGACTTAGATCTTTCATGGGCAAATTATTTAATCTCCCTGAACCTTGTGTATGTGTTTATATTTGGATGTTTCTTCCTATCAGTGAAATAGGAACAAAAAACTTGCCCCAGACTAATGTAAAGTGGATTAATATAATATGTATTGGATATCACATGGTTTATTCTTGAGTATGATAGCTATTAGTTCCCCTCACAAAGAAATAATGTATCTCATATAAAAATTAGAAATGCACCAACAGGAAATAGTCCCCCTAAAGTATAAAACTGTATAGTGGGAAGGTAGGTGTAATGGTTATCAGAAAATTAGGAATTGAAAAAGAGTTTCAAGTATTGATTTGCATAAAATGAGAAAACACTTCATTTTCTGTAAAATGATAAAAACCATATGAACTTTTATTCAAGTAAGAAGATCAGATGAGCATAATTAGTTGTAAGACTAACGAGCAGAAAAAGGCATTAATTTGCTTATCTATCTTACCTTATAGTTAAAAAACTTTGTTACATGAGCAAAAAGCTCAAAGCTGAAATCCAAGTCGATAGAGTCTCCTAAACTAGCCGCAGCCATGCACTTTGCTGCATGCCATCCCATCTGTCTAGCCTGGGTCCATAGCCTCATCTGAAATAAAACAGGTTATGCAGGACAATTTTTCATCACATTACTTGAAAAATGTTACCACCTTAACCTTGTAACATCCCTTAAAAGGGGTTCATTGCTTGACAGTCCTTGAGATTGGTTAGATGTTTGGTTGGATCATTTTTGCCACAGAAGCAATCACCAATCTACTAACCAAATTGATTTTGGTATTTGATAGTTTTACGTAAGTGACTGCCTCTAAAATTAAAAGATGATACCAACTTTTATGTTTCAATAAAATTTCTATTAAAAATTACTAAAATATTTCAGGCTACCCCAGGTGAGAATTGCATTATAATTAACCAATCTCAACTTCAGAGTAAATTTCTCATCAGCATTAATAGAGATGCCAAATTTTCACTGAAAAATTTTTTTCCATTTCCTAGTCCTCAAGTTTTGGCACTAGATAGTTAAGGCCTACCCTGCAATTTAACCACAGTGGTTGGATAGAAATATCACTTGGTGTCCAGCCCCAAGATACCATATCAGATTTCAGTAACTGATTCTGGGAAGTCATTTAAAATTCTTCTCTATAACAGTATTAATTTCTTGTATATTCTGTTACTGTTGTATTGCTACAAAGTTTTGGGATTCCCTGAACACTGGCCTTGGAAGTCAGTAGATTTGCATATCAACTCTTCTACATATTTAACTTTTCTGAGCCTCAGTTTCTTCACTTGATACATAAACATACACCACCTCCTCTGTGGCTACTGGGAAAATTAAATAGGATAGCCTATAACAAACAATTAGTTTCCTTATACCCCTATGTGTTTGTGTAACTAGTGCTATACAATCATGGATTTAAGCTTAAAGCATTTCTGACCGAAGTGATATACATATGTTTTTATGTTCAGTCTCCTCCCTGTAAACAAGTTCGGTTTAATGAAGTAAGAGGCAGGTCTATGGCAAAGGAGCAGAGTAAACTAAGCAGGATGAAACTGGAGAATGGCTGAAGGAAGTGGCCTGCAATATTACACTGCTGGATATCACCTAATTGATGTATTCCAGCTTCCAAGTCCTTTAGATTTGTATCTGGGACTATGTAAAACAAATTATTAGTATACCTAATGCTTCTGCAAATTAAGAGATGGAATCTCTTGCATTTGCTCAAAGCAACAGACACCTGTTTATTTTTGGATTTTTTCCCCCTATACCAGAGTTTGAGGCACACTGAAGATGGAATTTATCCTAGGTTTAAAATGTTTTTTAAAAAAATGCCACAAACTCCAATTTCTAATTGAGAGTTTGTGACAGTTATGCCACAAAAGTGACAGAGTATGATTGTAAAGAAAGCTGAAAACAAGTTGTTGGAAACATTTCAGAAAGAGGCTGAAAGCACTGTTTTATTACTGATGTTATTTCTGCTGTACATTAAAAATCAGCCACAAAATAATGAAGTTGCCACCTGAAAAACGTCTAGCTCTTCTACTACTTCATACTCCATAGTTAATCTGAACGGATAATATCGCTACCTGTGGAGCTGGTCTTTCACCAAGACACATATTGACAGGTTCTTTTAACCTCTAATATCTACCTGTGTCTCTACTCCTAAGACAACCTCCCCTATAATCATTGTCTGAGTTTCTGCCTCTAGTATTTCTGCTCCACCATTAGGAGGTAGGCAACACTGAGGGCAGATCCAGTTGGAAGCAGCTGTTAGACTGAAGGCCGAGGAAGGCTGTTCACTATAAGAACTTTTTTTTCAGTATTAATTCCCACAGGGACAGAATAGGGTCATCAGGAACAGAATGCTCTATCTACATGGCAAACAGTTCTCTGTAATTGTTCCTTAAATCTAAAAGCTGTGCTATACACTATGGTTAATTAAAAGTAAAAAAAACTCAGTTCCTTAGTCACATTAGCCACATTTCAAGTGCTCAACAGACACATGTGGCTAGTGGCTACCTGACTGGACAATGCAGAATTTAGAACATTTCCATCATCATAGAAGGTTCCACAGAACAGTGCTGATAAGCATCTGAGAATGAAAAACAAAGTAACAGCCGATAGCTCCTTTTAAATTAAAAGATACCCAAGTCTATTCTATCACTGTAATTGTAACTTACCAAAAGGGAAATGATCTATTTTTTTTAATGTCACAAAAAACTCTATGATAGCTTCCTATTTAAAGTAGAAGAGTTGGAAAACCAGAAAGTTGGGAGCAATTCCTTTGTTTTCAAATGGAAGCTCTGATAAAAATGTGATCACTAATGCGTCTTACCTGCTGCCAGAACGGGCTGGGTTGCCAGGATGCAGAACAGATGTCACCTGCAGCATAGATATCAGGAAGGGATGTGTGCATGTGATCATCCACTTTCAGGCCACCATCTTCTCCTAGATCAAACTAAACAATGCTCCTCATAAGCACACATGGTAAGAAAATGAAACATGACTTTTTCATTCTAAAGTAAAAGAACAATTAAAAAATTTTACACCATGATTTGCTGATGTTTAATGAGAAAGTGAAAAATTTTCCAGGGAATCAAATTCCTAATAAGACACAAACTCATAAAATTCTTAGAATTTCAACATCAAAAATACCCAAAAAGCATGCAACTAACCCACTTATAATACACGAACATTCCTCAGTTTTTGTAGCTTCAAATGCTAAAAAGCCAAAATTACAAGATAGCTTTTCCAAAATGTCACTTTTAAGAATTGATAGGAAGTGTCAGTCTCTTACCAATATTTAGATAAATAAGTTATGCATTATGTCTTATTAATGGCACTTATACTGGGATGTCAAATGCTTAAGAACTTTAAGCAGTAACAAAATGTTGTAAATCAAATCATGAACATAAATTGTTTTAAGTCATATTGTTACAGTTTTGTACTAACACAATAAATAATTATTCATGCTTGAGAATTAGAGATCTTAATAAATAATGAATACTTCAAACTATGCATAGTGGGACAAAAAATTTCACCTTACATTGTTGCCACAGAGAAAAGGTTCTACATTTGGTGTAACTCCTGTAGCACTGACAATGAAATCACAGCCATATATCTTTTCGTTGGTCAGTTCCACATATACAGGCCATATCTCTTAAAAAAAAAAAGGATTTTTAAATACGCAAATGTAATCACCACCAACAGTCCACAGCACTATGAGAATATAATAACTAGAAGAAAGAAAAAGGATGGCAGGATATGACTTTAAAACAACATCACTTAATAATTTGTCTAAGGCACATTCGCTAAAACAATTTTTAATCTAATTAATACCATCTTCTTGTTTTGTATGATTACAAAACTATGACATTCTAAACATTTGTCCTTCAAATTTAAAAGCAGAAAAATTCTAAGTAAATGTAAATTCATAATCATTTTATAAATTATTCTTATTGTTGCTCAGTTACAGTTGTCCCACCTTTTTCCCCATTGCTCTCCCCTGCCCCATCCCCCTCCCAGTCAGTCCTCCTCCATTGTCTTGTGTCCGTGAGTCCTCTCCTCTATTCGTGTTCCTTGGCTTGCCCCTTCCTTTTCTTTCCCCCATTATCCCATTCCCCTTCCCATCTGGTCACTGTCAGTTCTTTATTTCCAAGTCTCTGGTTCTATTTTGCTCATTTGTTTGTTTTGTTGATTAGATTCCACTTATGCGTAAGAACATAAGGTATTTTCTTTCACTGACTGGCTTATTTCACTTAGGGTAATGCTCTCCTGTCATTATTTCTTTAAAAATCTTAAGAGTATATTCCACTGAGAGTTTAGTTCAACTAGATTACTCACTTTGAAATGTTTTCTCTTAGTATTCATATTCAAACTTTACTCTCTTTTTTCCTATGGAAAAATTCAAAGAATTCAGAACAGGAGTATCTTATACGATAGGTTTGGCTGAGTCTCTTTCTTCAAAAGACAGTAATCTTACAGGAGTGTGGAAGAGGAATCAGTAAATCTGTGTCTTAGGTCCAAATTTATAGATTACCAGTGTTTGATTTTGAGTGAGTCACTTCACCTTTGAGAGCATCAGGGTTTTTTTTAGTTTTTGTTTTTATTGTTGTTTATTAAGGATTTTACTTATTTACTTTTTTTGGCGGTGCGGGGAGAAAGAGAGGGAGAGAAGCATCGATTAGTTGCCTCTCTTTGCACCCTGACTGGGGACCAAACCCGCAACTCAGGCATGTGCCCTGACTGGGAATCAAACTGCTGACCTTTCACTTTGTGGAACAATGTACTACCAACTGAGCCACATCAGTCAGGGCAGTTTCTGTTCTGTTTTGTTTTGTTTCCATCTGCAAAATACTCTGATTGACTCACAGGGTTATTTATGACAGTCAAAACACAATGAGTAAAGCCCTATACAATTTATGAGAAAACTTGAAAAGTCTTAAAAAGGAAATGACTTTAAATTATCACTTTATTAAAATCTACTGGAAATCTGAAGCTGTTTTTAAGCATAACAATAAAGATTAAATTGCCTTCCTTTTAAATAAGTGGTTAAATATCTTTATTTTATTACTTACCTTTATCAGTTGTAACTGATTGATTATAATGGTCTCTTGGGAAATTCAAGGACGACTTCTTAGAAAATCTAAATTCTTTCTGAAGGTAGATTTTCTTAACTTCACACACAGTTTCAATGTGAACCTTATGAGAAAACTAAAACAAAGAAATACTGGTCACCATAATACTTCCAAAAAGAATGACTTGGGTTACTGATGATGAAGAAAAAATTTATAATATACTTATAGAAACATATAGAAAAAATAAGTCTTACAATGTAAATGAAAACACATTGGATGACCAAAAATAGCCTGTCAGTTTCTGTGTGTGAAAGGAGTGAACCAAAATTCATTTGGTACTGAAGAGATCTAGTAAAGTTGGTGGTTAACACCAAGGATGTACTTTTCAGTAAAAGTCTCATTGATAATTACATGTATATTTTTTAAAAATTACAACCACTATAGACTATAAAAAAAGGCTCTTGAGGGCATGTCTATGCCAATTTACTGTTATAACCCAGAGCCTTAAAATACTACAATAATAACCTCAGGACCAGAAGGTACAGGAAGAAATGATTTTGCATAACTGCCATCACAAAAATTACATATACCATGAAGCTAACCCCTCTTCAGTCTACCCAAGGCTGAAAAGAAATCATACACAGTAGTGAAGACCACATGTATGCTTCTTACAATATTTAAATATCACAGACTATTAACCATTTTAAAAATAAAATATCTAGCATGTAAGTAAAAGCTAGTCATCTGCTTATCCAATTAAGATGGTAAATGTGTATTTTATTTAGAATCCATCTATTAACCTTTAAATACTGTAATGCATCTCAAGTGACCTTTAAGAAAAAGATTAATTTAAAATAAGACAGGTATATTCAGTGTGTCTGTATGGAGATCTCTATCCCTGAGGAGTTAAAAAAAAGAAGGCTGAAAGTGAACTTCAGATGAACTTACTATTCATCTGTCTTTGGTGGGGCATGTGGGTGATGTCCTTTTTTAGCACTATGGATTTTAAATAAAGTGACCTAGAAATTCTTTGCCTACATATTTGTTACCAGTCTTCAACAAATAGTTCCTGAATTTAAAATTGCATTTAGACATGTTTATAATCAGTATATGAAAACATACCTCTTTTGTTCCTTTAAGATTCAAGCCTTCATGCCAATCAGGTCCCAAGGCACTGCCTATACTACCAGCATTAGCTTTGGTTTCTGCTTCCTTTTTCCTTCCTGAAGAGATAAACTCAGTTCAAAATTCAAATGATACAAAAGTTGCCAGGCAGAGAATTATGCTTGTGTTCCATAGCTTTTAGGCAATATTATGATTCTTACACATAAGTACATACAGAATGACTAAATAAAGTCATCTATTAATCATTTTATTCATTTTTTTACAATATTGTGATACAGAGCTATAAAATAATCTTTCAATCGAGTACTGAGTATAAACACAGCATTTTTGGGATGTTTTATACGCTGGTTAATATGAAGGGTAAGACAGCCATCAGATTTTGAAAATTTTGTCAATTGTTAGGATGCCTAAAACTTAGGAAATTCTTGAATTTTATAAGCCATAAGTTTAAAAAAAAACCCTTTATACTAAAAAACTGAAGCGTGTATTTGTTTTTAAACTCACTGCATGTTTTATGAAATTACCTTAGGTGTTGCCTAATTGCAGTATCTGTTTATAAAGATGCAGATGGGCTGATTTATTTAATTCACTTTAAATTTCCAGTTTTAATTATACATATTTTTCATAAAATATATATATTCTAGAAAATCTAAAAAGTCACATAAAGATATAAATATTACCTACATTCCTAGCACACAAATATATTCTGCTAAATTTTCTTATAGTCTTTTTCTATATGGTTAAAACATTTTTTTATCTGTGAACTAAAGAGCCAGATGCTATATTTACCTTCAATTGTGTATCTGGTTCTTTTATGTGCAATTTTAGCCTCTGGTTTTTCTTCAATGAGCTTTGAGGTCAAGAATTCAGCTGCTCCTGCATCGAAGAAAGTATTCCCAATAGCTTTATCTTTAATGGCCCAAATTACTTCGCAACCTTCAATTTCATACCTAAAAGAAATATTAAAGTCATACAGAGCAATTTCAAAAGTCTGAACAGAAATCTCTGTACCTGCAAATAACAATTCTCTCCTAAGGCCTAGGTAAATATTTTAAGGCAAATTCAAAGAATGATTATAAGGCAGAATGTAACACTCTTTAGGATACAAGTTAAAGTAGAATAAATAATAAAAGAAATTTAACTAGTTTACTGAAAGAATATATAAGTGACAAATATGTATACCAAACATCACAAAGTTTCATTTCAATAAATATCATTTCAAAATGTTCAGTTTCTACAACATAGTTATTATTTAATGTCCCACAGGGTTCCCAGGAGTAAGAACTGCTTTACCTGGTTATAGCGTAATCAATAATGGATGGATGGATGGTACACAGCTACCATACTGAGAACAATCGACTTCTTTGGTAACAGGTATTTTATGTACTTGAGCATATTACAGAAAGAATAGGAATTAAATGTTGTGAGACTGAACATTTTTTAATGTAAGAAAGCATTTCACTGTAAATAATAAGAATTGTATTAAGCTATACTTTCAGTCATAGACGATGGGGAAAATCTACCATGTGTACATAAGGATTTGAAGCCCCTCTTAATAAATATGTGCCTCCTCCATTTTGGCCCAGTTTGGTTTTGATACTCTAGTTTTTTCTCTGCATTTCTGTGTGCAACTCCCTAAATTTCGTAATTACAATAATAACTGCCATTCCTAGTACACAGCCAACTGAAGAATTCTTACAGGCTTCCAAAGGGATTCGTCATCCTCTAAAAAAGGGGGGCAAAAACCTAGTCAGAGAGTTGGAATGGATGAAATTGAGCAAAGACAGGGCTTTAGCAGATTCCTTATTTTAACACAAATTTGTCCTCTGCAATCAGACCCAACTTTCTGGCTTGAAAAATATCCAGACTATTCCATGTTAGTCATCTACCGGAAAATAAAATCACAAAGAAAGTAAATCTGTGCTCTATAGACTACAGCAGTATATTCTTCAATGATTTTTTAACTTGAAATATCATCTTAAGATGATAAAATTTTATATTTGATAATGTGTTCACATTTCCCAGACTTCTCAAAACCAGGAGCTAAGAGTACCACGAAATCTGAAACAGGACTCACTAACCCTTTGGATTTGGTGGACCAGACATGTAACACAACTGAGTGAAGCAGGATGGGAATAAGCTATAAAAAGCGATGGGATTATGACTAGAAATCTCTAAAGATGTACACACTCAAAATTGTTTTTTAGTATAGAACATGCTTATAAAACATGACCCTTTGAGACCTAAAGCACTCCCTAAACTCATGTTTTATAATGACATTTTTGCAACTATGAATTCTATGAAAGCTAAAAATATTAAATAGATTTTCATTCTCGAATATATATGAAAAACAATTATTTATATTTGATTTTCAGGAGAGCGATCTTTTCCAGTCTGCCAATAATCACATGAATCACAGAGCAGTTCTTAAAAATATATACTTACGCTAATTCAAGTGCAATACCACCATTCCCTATGATCATTATTCTTTTAGCTTTAGTAAGCTGTTTCTGAAATTCCTGTATTAAAAACAAAATGAAATAGTGTTTTGCATAGTGGGCAATACCAGAAGCAAGAGGCTTCACTAATAATCTTATTTCCCTACTCTCCTAGGATGCACCCTCCAATTCAAGGACATACAGAGGGCCCACAGATATATGAAAGGATGCTCAGCATCACTAGCCATCAGGGAGATACAAATTAAAACCACACGAGAAATCATTTCACACAGGTCAGAATGGCCATCATAAATCAACAAACAAGTGAGGTTGTAGAGAAAAGAGAGCCCCAGTACACTGCTGGTGGAAATGCAGACTGGTTCAGCCACTGTGGAAAACAGTATGGAATTTCCTCAATAAACTAAAAATGGAACCGCCTTTTGACCCAGCAGTTCCACTGCTGGGATGATACCCTAAGAATCCTGAAACACCAATTCAAAAGGACCTAGGCACCCCAATGTTCATGGCAGCGTTATTTACAATAGCCAAGTGCTGGAAACAGCTTAAGTGCCCATCAGTAAATGAGTGGATCAAAAAACTGATACATTTACACAATGGAATACTATGTAGCTGAAAGAAAGAACTCCTACCCTTCCAGATAGCATGGATGGAACTGGAGAGCATTATGCTAAGTGAAATAAGCCAGGTGGTGAAAGACAAATGTCATGTGATTTCACCTGTAAGTGGAACCTAATCAAACCACAAGCTAGCAAAATAGAACCAGAGACATGGAAATAAAGAACAAACTGACAGTGACCAGATGGGAGAGGGGAGGGGGATAGTGGGAGAAAGAAGAGGAAGGGTCAAGTCAAGGAACACATAAAGAACCCATGGACAAAGACAACAGCAGGATTTGGGGAGGATTGAATGTGGAAGGTGGGGGTTGGGTAGGGCAGGGGAGAGTAATGGGGAAAAAGGTTGGGGCAACTAATTGAACAATTAAAAAACATAAATAGAAAAATATTACATTCTCCTCTGTTTCACCCTAAAACTGCCTCTATAGCAATGCCTATCCTGATTTTCTTTCTTTTATGTCACAACATTTAGAGTACTACTTCAGAATGTCAGCAAGAGGCACTGTGTTTACTATATGCCCAACTATTTGACCAAATCAGTTTACTAACATAACATTGATCTATATACTAGATACAGGGTTCTTCCTTTTCTTCTCGTCCCTCAGTCGATACACCCTGCAGTCACTCAGCACTTAAAACGTGCAGGAATTAGAGGCATACCAGCATAGTGGTTAAGAGCACAAACTCTAGAGTCCCTGGTTCTAGCAGTTACTAACTGTGGGACCATGAGTAAGTTGCTTAACCTCTTGTGCCTCAGATTCAACTACAAATGGAAATAAGAAGTGACTATTATCTCAAGCATATTATCTCAAGCATATGAGACTATTATCTGAAGCAAGGTTTCTGTAGGCATTAAGATGATGTTGATAGAGCCATTAGACATAGCACGCACAAAATAATGTCTAATGTTTATTTGAAAAATGTTTTTACCAGTATAAGGCAGCTAACTGGTACCACCACCCTCCCTAAAAATATTACAATGAGCTTGAAGAAAAGCCAGTGGTCACTCTTAGGAGACTTTCAAAAGTACAGAATAGTACCATTGTTTCAGGATGACATCTAAATAGCTAAACTCCTCCTCCTATCATGTCTTTACCATTTCTATTAAATTGACCTCAAAACTTATTGTAATATTCAATAAATAACCATTGAAATTGACTTCCTAAAAATTCTATAAGAAAAAAACCCTTAAGTTAATTTTAGTTTGTACTTCATTGAATGCAGCAGATAACAGAGCACTGGACACAGATGAATGCCATGAGTTTAGACTATACATCTGATAAACTTAATAATCACCTTACTATAGGTAATCTCTCTATTTCAATTTCCTATTTGTAGAGTGGGGAATAATGACTGTCACACAGGATTATCATGAGGACTCATGAGTTTAGGTAGAGGGCCTTGCTGGAACATAGTTACGATGCAGTGTTTGATAATATAAGCCTAAGATCTTTACAAGAAAATAATGAAGTTCTGGTTTTCTCTAAATTCCAAATTATTTAAGAATAGGTGAGAGAAAACTATCCGTTTTCAAGAACATAAAACAGTGTTACATAAGTGTAAAATTACCACCTCATGGGACAGAACAAAAAGGAGCTTGAGGTAAGACAGAGTATTGTGATTTGAAGCCAGGAAGAGCTTCTTGGCAATAACGGTAAACAAACCCTGAAACAAATTATCAAAGGAAGTGGATAAGGTTCCACAGATATAGAGTTTCCCCTTATTGGGATAGTTATCGCTCTTCTTGAGCAGAACAATAAAGCAAGTGACTTTCTTGGTTTTAGGGTTTTCATGATTCTGTACCACAAAGATCTGAATATTAATTTCTTTGCTGAGGAGTAAGTAAATTCAATAAGTTCTGGATATGATTTACCTTTTGGGAAAAAATCATTACATTATTTAGGTTACAAATCACATGATCCCAATCACAGCAGAGTAAGGAGTGTATGCTCAGTGTAAGCTGTGCCTTTCAGCATAGTCATTATATTTGGGACATCGTATAACAGAAGGATGAATCAGTATGAATAAAAACAAGATAAATTATCAACTAAAAACAAACTGAAACTGGCAGTAATAGAACATTATAACTACTTTCTAGTTTGTGGGTCATGAAACAAAAAAACCTCCCTTCTGCTCTTACGGTTTAGGAATTGACATAAGTGGAACACTTTCATTCAAATGTAGAAAAAGACATCTAAGAAAAAAATATCTTTGTGTTTATTCCCCATGACCCAACATAAAGTATTACCTGAGCACTATCTGTATCACGAATCCCTAATACATAAGGATTTCCTTCACATATCAACTTTGGTTTAGCTCCAGCACACAGACAGAGTTTCTTATATACATGCTGACAGTCATCTTCTGTTAAAATGCACTGTAAAACACAAAGCAATGAAGGGGAGAAGGGAAGCATTTATACATGGATATAATTTCATTTTAAATTAAACATTCAAAAACACAAAAGCAAAAAATATATTAAGGTCACCTCTTGGTGGCACTCAATACTCTGTTACAGCAAATGAAAAGCTAAGTAAGCATTAGAATGCATTCTTCAGTCCAGTAATTCTTAATCATTGTGGGACCATGAATTATTGAGACTCTGATGAAAATTAATCTTCCTCCAATGGTAGAAAAGGCATATCTACACAAAACTTTGCAAAAAACTTGGGAATCTCATGATGTTTGGAAAGAAATGCTGAACTCAGATAAAAAATTAAACATTTTAGAAACTTTAAATTTCTCATCTCAGTGGAAGCTACTGTAAAAAGATCTGTTGATTCTATCTGTGTAGTACCTAAATCTCTGTTATGTGTACAGGGGAGTTACCAGTGTGTGGTAGAAGAGGTCTTCTATGACCTCTTAATATGTCTTCTTAATCTAAAAAAATTAGAAGTGCTATAAAAGCACTGCTATTCTTAAGTGCAAATAGCAATCACTTTACCAGCAAACTACATGCTCTTTGAGGACAGTTTAACCTAAATGTTAAACTTAAATCCTAGCATGTTCTGGCTTTAAAGATATTTATATTAATCTTAATAACATCAATGAGTCGAAACCATATTAGAGAGCCATTGTTTCTGTTCCTTAACATTGAATGAAAATCTACAGATAAGTAGTAGCATTTAGAAAGTTACTCATCTGATGACATCCTTCTCTGAGACTGCCTCATTCCTGAGACTCTCTCGGTCTCAGCATTTGGACTATTGCAACCAACTCCTCATTTGGTTGTTGGCCACTAGCCACTCACTCCACCCCAGTTCACCCTTGACACTGCTGTCAGACATACCTTCCTAAAAGAACATCGATTTCACCACCCTGCCTCCACTTAAAATCTCTCTATTTCTCTACTGATTATAAAGTGAACTCAACATCTTGGCATGACATAAAAAGCTATCGCTAACCTCACTGTTCCACATGCCCCTTTCCTTTCTTTGGGTCTTTGAACATGAAATCTTCTCTTCCTGGAATGCCTTTTTCCATCTGGAGAATTCTAAATTCACCTGTATTTTATTTTTTATTTTTTAAAGATTTTTATTTATTTACTTTTAGAAAGAGAGGAGGGAGGGAGAAAGCGAGGGAAAGAGACACTGATGTGTGAGAGGAACATCGACTGATTGCCTCTTGCACATGACCAACCTGAGGACTGGGCCCACAAGATATGTATGAGCCCTGATCGGAAATTGAATTGGTGACTTTTTGCTTTGGGGGACAATGCTCAACCAACTGAGCCATACCAGTCAGGGCTCACCTGTATTTTAAAACACAGCTCAAATATTACTCCATCTGTGAAGTCTTCCTAAATATCTACTATTAGGGCTTTGATGATGTTTCACCGACTGTGCTTTTCGCATGTCCACACAATCGTACATATGCATGTCTGTATTCCCGACGACACTGAGAGCGCCCAGGAGCAGACAGACTCCTGTAGTACTGCTTAGTACCATATTCTTGTGCCCAAGCACTGAATGTAGTGCCCCAAACAGTGGACACTATATAAAATGTTAATGTAAGTTTGAAATGTAAAACCTAAAATGCCAAAACTAAACTAATTAAACAATCCCCAGAAACTCACAAAAAAGTGTAAATTATTCTAATAATGGGAATCAATGTCACTAAAACTTACTTGCTAGAGACTATCGTGGTGGTACAGGTGGGGTCAAAGGAAGTCAGGTAAAACTCATCAAGATTTAACAAAGGAAAATATCATTAAGGAAACAATTCCCTTACATGTTCTTCACTCTTCAGTTGCTTTACTCCGGATTCTATAACCTTAATGTTGGGAAAGCGATTTTCTAACATGGTACTCGGTTGTTCTTCAACATCAAATTCCTCCAATACTTTAGAAACCTATAGTAGATCAAAAAGGTAAAAATGTGTATTTAAAAATATTTTTCTTTCAAGAGTTTTAAGTAATAAAAATAACTCATTTCTTTTTATACACTAGTTATTTCATGTTCATAGAACAAGAAAGTTGGCCAGCTGCATGACATACATTGGAAAGAGGGCCAGATTCCACATTTTAAGACTTAAACTCAAATACCAGTGCTACCACTCATGGGCAAGTCAGTTAGGTCATGCCTTAGTTTCCTGGCCTGTAAATGAGGGCTGCTCGCCTGTAACATGAGGGCTAACCCTACTTCTGTGTAGTTTAATCTAACAGCTTATTTATTTCCTTATCCTTGCAGCCTTCTCTTTTCACCTACCAGCTAACTTTATTGTGGTCTAGTCTTTGGACTCTTCTTTCTTGTTTTCCAAAATCACTGGCATCCTCTTGGACTCACTTTCTCTCCTATCCTGCTAAGAATCTACTGTAGATCACTCCATCTTTTGCCCAAGCCCTTCATTTTCTTCCTCTTCTCCTTAACCACTAAGTACCCTAAAAACTCCCAACCACAGATCAAACTACCTTCTTCCTCTAGTCCTATACCCAGTCCGCTGTAGAAGAACCACAGAGCTTGCAGATTGGTATCTGACCTCAGTTGCTCCTTATACACTGCATGGACATCCTACTATATGGCCGTAACAGTTCTCAAACTTCTTAGTCTCATAACCCCTTTAGACTCTAACAAATGGTGGAGCACCCTGATTGGCTTTTGTTTGTTTGCTTATACCTAGCAATATTTGCTGCATTAGAAATTAAAGCTGAGAAAAAGTTTAAGTCTTACTCAATTCGCTCAAGAGTAGTAACAATAAATTCAACACATGTTAAACAAATTATAATATACTCAATGAAAAATAACTATTTTCCAAAACAAAACAAATTAAGTGAGAGGAATGGCACTGTTTTACATTTTTGTAAATTTCTTTAATGCCCTGCTTAACAGAACCGATAGCTGCGTATCTACTTCTGCATTCAAACTGTTAAAATATGTTGTTTGGCCTCACACAAATGTGCAGCCCTTTCAGATGATAAAACTCAACAAGTAATAG
This sequence comes from Mormoops blainvillei, assembly GCA_004026545.1. Lineage (NCBI taxonomy): Eukaryota > Metazoa > Chordata > Mammalia > Chiroptera > Mormoopidae > Mormoops > Mormoops blainvillei. The sequence continues at coordinate 139,151 of PVJD01003165.1, forward strand.
TTTAAGTTTACATGCAATGCAGAATTTGAAACCATTTGAAAGAACTTTTCGCTCTCTGTTACTGTAAAACCCATTGGTCTATTCTGCACTTTGAATGGATCTTGTACCATCGTAGATGGTCATGTGGATTATGTTGGTTCACTATGTTATGAACATCTTCCAATTATTGACACATTTTGTAGTAATACAATACAAAATATCACACTCATTACTATCCCCAACAATCTCATCAGAAATGTCTCTAGGTACTGTGAGCTCACCGTGAAGAATGAGTTTTCCAAATGTCCAATTTTTGCTTGAATGCCCTAATTCTGTCACAATGCCAACAAATACCATCCATTGTTTTCCTTGAAGTGACATGCGCACTCACTCATTTTCCAAATATGAATGACCGCAACTTGTCAATTGTTATTTCAAGTTGATGTTCCATGCTAACAAGTAGCTAGTTCATCTTGCAACTCAGCAACTACACAATTGCTTTTCCTTAAATAACACTGTACTCCTGCATGCAGAGTGCTTTATGCATACATCCCAATTCATCATACAGAATAGTAACAAGATGTGTCCTCAAGAGTCAAGATTTAATAAAATTATCTTTTTACTGGCTTTTTAAAAAAACTGACTGTGTTGCAGTGAAGAATACAATGACTGCTACTACACTTTAGCCACCATTGTTTTTCTAACATCAGTGCAAATGACAATGTAGGGAGAAGAGCAAATAACTTAAGTTGTTAAATCCCTCAGTGGCATTTTCAAACTTTCACCATTCTAATGTTCCCCCAATTTACTTCATCCCTTTATTCATATATGTATAAATATACTCATATATATACATATATTAGAATATGAACTCAAAACTTTTTAACAGGTGAGGTACAGGATCAAAAATGTTTGGAGACCACTCTTCTATTATACTATGACCAAAATGATCTTAGACTCCTACTATAATGTTATAATGCATAATATAAATTCATGGAACTACAACGTGTTCTGAGATGCTTATTACACATCTGAAACATTAATTATCTACAAGTGTTAACTTGGCTCAGAAGCACTTCTGACTTGTAAATACACATACACACATTTATAATAAAAGTATACACACATGTATATTTATATTCATATTTAGATTTCATAGCATCTTTCCCAAAAGCATCTTATTTTAAAATATTTTCTGAAAAGTAATTCAGAGTGGGAGGGAAAAAAAGAGAAGACTAGGAATTCAGTATCATTCCTGGTGCTGTTGGTATTCAATATGAATAATTCTAAATTTGAGCTATAACTTTTAAATGAGCATCAATAGAACATTTGTTATTTAAAACAATTAAAATAGTACAGTTACACTATCTGCTATACAAGTTATTGCAATTTTTAAAAATACTAAGAAAGTTCTACAAAAGTTCTTACCTGCTTGAAATTTGTAACTGCTTTAATAACAGGAGAAGCTGTTACCAAGAGAATCTCTTCTGATGGAAATTGAATCGCCAACTTATTTCAAAAAGTAGGAAAAAAATATGATGAATAACTTTAGGTAATAGTATATATGGCATAGAGGGTGAGATAGGGATAATGCAATTTTAATAAAGTTATTAACTTATTAGGAAACTTAAAAACTCACTATTCCTCATCTACAGGTTTCTATTATCCTGAGTCTTGTTCCTATTGGTGGGGTAGTGATGAGCAGTGTTCAACTATGATATTGTTTAAAATGAACAACACATTCGCACTAAACACTAACGAAGATCTGAACAAGAAAAGTGACATAAAGAGGTTTTCCTTATTTTCTTAAACTATTTTATATGCCAATTTAAAGTTATGATGCAGAGGGTAAGTAGAAACAATCTCCCTAATTAACATTTAAATCACTTTTATTTATTGTAAAATATTTTCATTTGCCTTCAGTACGATGAAATTACAACAAACCCTCCTAATAAACATTTAGAGTCTTAGTGCTTTTCCCAAGTGCTCTGGCACTCCCCTCCTGCCTCTTCCATGCCCGACCTGTGGATATTCTCTGGGAAGACCAAGTCATTTTAATATCAGCCTTAACAAAATTTGGTGGTTTAAATTGCTATTGTTTCATCATTTTCCTTTAGCTACAAATCTCTCTCTTTCTCACTTTACACTTCTTGAAAATATTTTCCTAACTCATGCTCCAGTTCCTCAACTCTACCAATCTCTATTTTTCCCTACTATACAATTAAAATGGAACATGTTCAATTCAACTATACATCCTTAAAACCCACAGATTCTTTTTAGTATCACCTTATTTAAACTTCCTACACTACTTGACATTATCTTCATTCCCCCCCATCATTCTTTCCTTTGTATATTCTGTAAATCCTCCCCACCCCCCACTTTGTTTCCATTGTGAGACCAGGCCCTCAGAACTTCTTTACACTACTAAAATCACATTTAAGTTGTCCTCCAGGCTCATATTAACCAGTTGTCTCTGTCCCACATATTATAAATAAACATCTTTGAAACTTTCATTTGATCACATTATCCCATTGCTCCAAATCATCTGACTACTTGTAAGTTCCTGGTAAATTCTTTGCATGACTTACAAGATCGTTTACGAGCTCGCCTCTGCCAACCTTCCCTGCTTCTTCTCTGGTCACCTCCCCTAAGCACCATGTGCTTTAAGCTTTGCTGCTCCCAGAGGATGCCACTGCTTCTCCAACTGAGACGGTACCTTGCTGCCCTTTGGAAAGTCTGTCTTCTCTTTTCTAAGTGGTGAACTTTTACTCACTGTTCTACACTGAGACAAAAGTGTATCTCTTTAAGAGAAAGGATATCTCTTCCTTAATTCACTTCCAAACAACTCAGCAGGCCCCCCTAAGACAGTAAACATGCTGATGAAATCATTTATTTACCTGTCTCCTCCACTAGGCTGTGAATCCCTAAAAAGGTACCGTGCTGTTATATTTGACTAATCAGCCCTTAGTACACTACCTGGGCCATAGGTGTCAACTTGGTGCATAAATGGAAAACACACATTAGGATTAAAAAAGTAAAAGTTTAAAAACTCTTGAATTTCTTGCACCATTTCTTATGACTTCACTGATTGCTTATATTTACTTTATATAAAAGTAACTTAGTCCTTTTTGGAATATAAATACATGTATATATAGTCGATTATTCACTATAAGGAGCAAAGTATTCCCTAGCTGCATTCCATACCTTGCTGGTTGTTTTACGGAACATTATTAGAGATGAAATACCGTCTATCTTGGTAGTTCAAAGTACAGGAAACTTACGTAAGGGATACGATGCACCAAGGACTTGGCACCTATACAGAAGTTGAATTCCATCATCAAATTACAAAAGGGGCTGAATTTTCTGACCAAATACTTAGTAGTTACAAGACCTCTTGTCTGACTTTACTAGGACCAGGTCCTTAGCAATGCTCCCGCCCCTCGTCCGCCATCCCCTCCGCCCCCGCTATGTGCCTCAGGTGAAGGTTACGAGGTACTAAAGACTGCACCCAGGGCCGCCAAGAAGTCTCTACTGTTTGGGAGCAAGAAAGACAGTGGGAAACAGAAAGCGTCTAAAGAGGAACGTGGAAGAAGAACGAGGGGAGGGACCAGGGGGGAGCCTCCAGCGCCACCGCCTCCGGGGTCGAGGAAGAGGCGGAGCCTCCCGCACGTCCACCCTACCTGCTCCGCACAAGTGACACCTGCGATGCCACCGCCAACCACCACGAACTTCCCCGCCGTCGCGGGAGGGCGCGCTGCCTCCATGCTCTTAGACTTCCAACAGCTTACTGACTACCGTGGGGGAGCGGCGGCGGTTGCACTCTTCCCGAAAAGAAGTCGCGGGGCACAGCTACTTCCGGTGGCTGGTCCAGCGAATCCGACGTACGGGTGCCCAGCAGCTCACACTTAGTCTCTTCGCCTATTGGCCGTGGGCTGCGTCTCCTTGAAGCTAGGCCTTTGTGTGATAGTTATTACACCTGAATGTAGCTTTTCCTCGTAGATTGATAAAGAGAAGAAAAAAACCCCAAAATTACAGAAGATGGGTCACCAAAAGAGGCTTGGCAAATTGTGTAAAGACAGACCAGTGTTCTCACGGGGCAGAGTGTTCTTAAGTGAATTGCTCTGATGTTCTCACTCTTGAATTCCTGTGGGAAATTAGACACCTTAAGGTGACACAGGGTCCACAATAGGCTCACAGGAAACTCGCTTATCCTTTTTCCCCAGCAAACTCTGAAAGTTTATACCAACCTGACATATCTTGCTGTAAGAACATCTAGCTAGCAGCATCTTGCCTTCAGCTGAATGAAGTTCCGGTTTCCGTGTCCCTCAGACTTCAGGATACAGGTAAAGCCGTCCAAGTAAATCTCTTGAAGTCTCCCTCACTTATGCTAAAGGGACAGGGACTTACGCTAGGAATGTGAGTGTGTTGGAGCTGGCAGGGGTGGAGGGATTGTTTCCTACAAGCATTCTACAACTTTCTTCAAAAGAATTTTTATTATAGTCTTCTGCAATTAATCAGTGACTTAATTAACTTTCCCTTGTATAGCCTCAAGGAATACATGGGCTAATGCTGGCAAAACCAGTTTTATAATCTCTTAACACTCACCTACTTTAATCTTTTAGTATGGTCTAGTACCTTGTGTGAAAGGCATTGGGATACTTTACCTATTATATTGTTGTTAGCTTTTGGAGCTGAACAAACCAGAAAAGCACATTTAACTCCATTGTATACCAGGTAAACTATTTTTGTCCATAAATACCAGATTCATAACATTTAGAAAACTGGAGACATTTCTTACAATTCAATTTATTAAGTCCTGCCAACTCAGAAGTGTTCTTCACTTTCCTTATTTTAGTTTTTTATTGTGACTGCCCTCTTTTAAGCCTTCTTCTCCCACTTGGACTTTTAAAAGAGGCTCCTCATGGGTCTTTCTTCCTCTGCTCTCTGTTTCTAATGTACCCCTCTTCTGCTCTAAGAGTTATCTTACTAGAGGAGAAATGTGGTTATTTTCCCTCCCCACCACCATTCCTTCTAGCACAGTTTTAGTTTCCTGAACACATCGAAAGTTTTCTTGCCTCTTCCATTCCAGGCTGTCTTGTCCCACTTACAGATATCTGTGAATCTATGAATGGCAAGCTCAAATGCTAACTTCCCCACCATTCTCAGGCAGAAATAATCATGTTTATAGTACTTTATTGCATTTAACTGTTTATTGTGTTAGAGTTGGGTGTGTCCCTATTGGGCTTCCTCTTTGAGGAAAAGGATTGTATTTTTTTTATACTCTTGCCTGTGCCCCCAATCCTAGCATTTAGCACAGTGACTTAAGTGATATATACTCAATAAATATTTCTTGAGGCTTCAGAATAAGCATAGTAAACCTAATCTTATAAAAACTGGGCCCACATTGTATGATTACACCCACCCATTTGAGGTGTGAATTGGTCTCGTGACATGTTACTGTTGTTTTTTAAATAGTTTGCTATAATATTTGTAGATCAGGTTGTCCTGGGTAGATAGATATTGTGGTTATCTCACAGTATCAGGATACACCCAAAATTTGGTTTTGATATCAAGATTTGATAATACACACACACCTCATGAGGTAATGAAAAGATTTATTGCTCACATAATAAGGCTTTCTGGAGTTTCTGGGGAGAGCAGGGCACTCTCTCAAGCTGATCCAAAAATGGTTTGTGAGAGCAAGTAAAGGAGACCAACCCTGCTTTTATTATGATTAGGGAATCGGGCTGCGTTGAGTGTTCGAACACATGTAGGCCAGGCTATGCTGTGGTTTAAATTTCTTGCCAGTGGCAAAGGTGGGCATACCCAGACTTTCTCAACTTGACACTGCATGGGGCAGAAGCAGAAAGGGTGAGGCTCGAAAGCTGTCAGCAAACATAAAAAATGGAGTCAGTCCCTTATTAAAATAAGTAGCCTTCCTCTTGTGGTTTTCAACTCTCTTGGATATGTTTCTAAAGTTCCCACACTTTTCTAAAGCCATACAATGGAGCTTCGTAGTTCAATTTCAATTTCAATCCATATCAACAGAAAACACTCCTATTATAAGTACACAAAGAACTTCCAAAGTCAAATATATTTTTATTATTCATTTTTTCTATTATAGAAAATTGGGAATTCTCTTTAGCCTTTAAAATATTTTAAGTCATAATTAAAATTTCTAAAAGATGTTCTTGATAGTATGAAATGTTATTATAATACAATTTATATATATTTTCCTGTATACTGTATAAATGAAGAATATTTTGGATCTTATAATAGCTTTCATGCTATTTTTGAATAAAACATTTATACTTACATTCCATACCATTTATTTGTTAATTGTAAACTTTCCATGTATAAAATTATTATGACAACACTTAAAGGAATTATTTAATTATTTTGATACTTAATTATTTACTATTTTAGTGTGTAAAGCAACATTTTAATATTCCCTACATTGAAAATTAGAGAAATTCAGATTGTTTTCTCATAAATAAATAAAATATTTTCTATAGCTAGTTAAGGGAATAGAAAAGTGGAGCACTTCATATTTATACTTTGTGTTTGTTGAATCACTTGTATTTCCCATAAAATCAATTGAGGTATAAATATGGTAAAGCATGTATCCTTCCAAATAAGAAAAACATTAAATTATGTATTAAATGGATGTGACTAATTTATTTCAGTTAATATAAAATATTGAAATTAGAAATAAGTTGTGCCTCTTAAAGAATTTTATATGTTTTAAAAAGAAAAAAAACCCTATGTTGTTTCAAATAATATTGCAATTATTGCATTATCCACTGATCTTTTTGAAGTTCGCATGAACCCAAGACAGATTTACATGAAAGTTTTACTAAATTTCCCCTTTTAAATCTTGAAAATATTTTTAGGTTTACATGAGACTTTAGCATTTTATCTGTCAAAAGGACCTTTAGTCAGTTTACTTGTGGCAACGACAGGAATAATCATTGAGCATGCTTGCCTGAACACATCAAGCTAAAAGTAACAAGAAAGTCCCATTTATCATTAGTCTTGGGGCATACAAGTTTAACCAATTTATTGTTCGGTTCCAGCCAGATCATTTATTGTGTGGATCACATTTTACAGAAGAGCTGTTTAGGAAAAACATCTTGTATAACACCAAAAAATGTTGTTGATTATGACTGGGAAATTGCATTCATAGAGGAAACTTTTTCCTCAGGAGAATGAACCTTTTGTTTAAAGAGACACATCAGCTGGCTGTTCTAGGAATCACTTTTTGACATCTTTGAAGTAATATAAAGTTTTATCAATTATAGAACATTTGCAGCATCTGGTGTTTGTAGAGAATTGATCACCCATGTATCTCTCTTTTCTTTTGACCCAGCAGCCTGCCCTGGGAAACTACACTATCTGTTCTGAATTTATCACTGCTTTTATTGAAAAGGAATGTTTATGTCAATTATCAGATTGTCATGACTTATGCAATCATAATGTAAGTACTTTCTCACTTTAAAAGTTAATTTAGAAATGTGTCAAAACATTTTACAAACCTAATAATATTGCAAAACATAAATAACTCTTTTAACAATATTCCTACTTTCCTTTTTTTAACTCTAGGTCCTTTTTTCCTCTTTTCTATGATGACCCATTCTCCTTTGCTTGTCCTGAGTGCACTTTTTACCGAAAGCTCTATTCTCTGTGACAGCAGTTTTCAACTGGTGTGCTGCAAGAATTTTTAAAACAGGCAATACTTGACTGTTTATTAAGGGGCACTGACCTCTTTTCCCTTTGATTGCCAAAGAAAAAAGTGACAGCAACCAACACAACAATAATCGTCCAGTGTGAATAAATCGAAATTATACCTATATTTTTTGTCAGATGGGCAAAAAATATAGTATTTTTTGGTGTGCTGCAGAATTTTAATAATTAGTTTATGTGTACCATGAGATGAAAAAGGTTGAAATTTACTGATCTATATATAAAGTTCTCTTCACTTTTTAAACTGCCTTTATCAGCACATCAGCATCTAGTTGCCCAGTGAATATACATTCTTCCCTCCTTCCTTATTAACAGAATCTCAATTTTGTTTGAATTGACAATGTGCTACCTAAAAATATCTTTTTTTCCCAGACACTGTGGCAGCTGAGGTGGCCACGTGACACAGTTCTGGCTAATGAGTAAGTGGAAGACAGACAGGGATTTGGGGAAAGCCTTTGTTCTCCTGAAACAGGTACTGCTAGTCCCTCCTTTTCTCTTCTTCCTTCCTGTCTGGAACGTGGGTGTGAGACTTGGGGCAGAGCAGCCATCTTAAAACCATAAGATCACAGGTATGAAGGTAAAGATATTTCGGCTAATGATGTGGAGTGGAAAAGATGAAAAAGTCCTTTTCTAAAGGCTTAAATGGGCCACTTTTTAGATTTGGCTCCAAATCATAGTTTCTTGAACGCAGTTCTATACTATCCATCCAATGATTAGTCTTTTATGTAATACTGAGGGGATATCTGTACAATATGGTTGCCAGCGTGGTGAGATGATATTTAGGCCGGACCTTAAAGTTAATGTTATCCCCCAAGGTTGCCACATATTCTATTGTGAGAAGAAACAAAACTCTATGATCCAAACTACAATATTTACAATGGAATTATTATCAAATAACACTCACTCCAGAGTTGCCAGTTGGAGATGAGGATTTGAAGGAATGCAACGAGTAAAGAGTTTAAAAGAAGCTTCTTAGTTTTCTTCAGGGACCGAGACTTACCAATGCTTTCAGAATGTAAGATGCCTTTCTAGGGATGATGTACAAACTGCCTACACCTTCACTGCCTGTTTATAAGCTTGAAGCTGTTTGAAAACAAGTAAGCTTTATTCTACTAGCCATTCAGAAAATAATTTAGGATAGCTTTGAGGATCTTTGGACATATTTTTTTCTGTCTTATTTTTTAGGGTTGATAACAAGCTCACTTGAAGTTTGGTACTCTGTCTTTTCAAAAACAAACAAACAAACAAAAACCCCACACTATAAAATGAACCAAAGTCAGCTTTCCTGATTCGGATGCTTGCCTAGAGCTTTTATTTGGCAACTTAAAACGCCAGTATCCTAAGCATGATACAGACCACACTGGATTTCCATCAACAGAGAAGAGACTGGATGCTTCTTTAGTGAACAGTTTAGGGTTTCCGGTGGACTCACCAGCCATGTGTGGAGACAGGAATGTGCACAGGTCTTTGGGTACAACATTCCATGTGGTGAGATATACTGAAAGATAAAGAATCATGTTAAACATTGGAAACAGAGCCAGGGGAACAGTGACAGTTTAAAGGACTCTGTGTTTCAATGCTGTTGAGGGAGAGATGATGACCTTGGGTAGATAATTTAGTCAAAGAAGATGCATTGTTTTTTAATTGAAAAAGGTGGCTGATAGAGACAAGCAAACAAAAATTGTGTGTTGTTTATGACCAAAGGCCAGTTATCAGTGTTTTAAAACTACTTTCCCTATGGTTGTTAGGAAGTCCATTTGTTGTACAGTAACAGTTAATTTTGTGTGTGTTGGGCAGGCCCATCAAAGTCAGGGAAATTATTTTGTGAAAAACTTAACAGAATAGCGAAGGGACTAGAGAAAATAATCCGGTGCCATCTATGCTGAGAGCCCTTGTCCAGGGAGTTGCCACGGAATTTTCTAAATACTTCCCGTATGGAAAAGCTCCTAGAAAATTTCTATCAGTGCATTCTTCGGCCTATTTCCCAGACATATTCTGAATGTATGCAGGTACCTCCTGCACTGCTGGTGCCAACGCCCATCTCCGGGCCAATGAAGATCTGGACTTTCGCAGTGGCGCCCTGACTCCACTCTTGCTTCTTATGCCCAGCCTTTTCTCTGCACAGCAGCCAAATCAGTGTTTTTAGAAACACGACCTTAAGTCATTTCCTTGCTCACATCTTTTAATGGCTTTCCGTTTCTGATAGAATACAGTCTTAATTCCTTGCTGTGCATACAGCACAGTATGCAATCTTGCCTCTGCTCAGCACCCCAGCTTCCTCGTGTCCACTTCTCTCCTCACCCTAAGTACACCCTGCTCCAACTAGACCAGCCTCATCAGGTTGAATACACCATGCTTGCTTTCTTCACCCTAGGGAAGGTGGCTTCCTCTCGGGGCTTCTTAAGACAAATGAAAAGTTGGAATTTCCATTTCCTCTCTGGTGAGGTGACAGGAAGGATCAGAGCACCTCTTCTCCACTCTCTACCCCCACCCCCTGCCCACTTTTGAAGCAGTTCCCAGATTTTGTCCACAGGGCAATAGGAAGGGTAGATCTTTTTATGTCCATCCATCTTTAAAATTAAATAGTTGAAAACAGTGAAAGACATCTCACCCATAGAGGCAAAGTACAAATAATATCTGAGAATTACTAAATATTACCTTGGATAGACAGAATACATTGTAGAAAAAATATTTTAACTGATTTGGTTATTAATCATTCACATGCACACACATATGCACCTTATAGCTTTCTGAATGTATTTGTTATATAGGCCTAGTAAAGGGAAAGGATTCCCTCTTTACCTTGTTGTGCTAACTTTCTTGCATCTAGAATAATATTTGGCATGGACTGGGCACTCAGCAAATATTTGGTGAATGAAAGAATAAAAATATCAGCAATTCCTTCAGGTAAGTGCTGTAATCGTCCTGTAGCTTTGATAGAAAAACGGAGGCTAATGAACTTGTCTAAGATCACAGCTAGTCAGTGCTGGGTCTGGGTTCTCAAAAACCAGAGCTTTTAAGCATTCCATACCATTCGTATTATGATTCCCCTTTAAAATGTCAATCCAGGCTATCGTTTTCACTCTTCCCCAAATTTCACCCGGATATGACCACCTCAGTACCTGACAAGGCCTCTAATTTCTCACTCATCCAATCCAGCTAGCAAGTGACTGGTAAAATAATTGGTAAACACTGGTTTTTCTCATGTCAGCCTACTGTACAAAAATGTTGTTGCTTCCACCCAAATGTCGGTGCCACCCTATAGAAATGAATGTTCCTGTCTACAGCAACCCTATTCTTTCAACTCTATTTCTATTTGGCGTCATCTTTTCCTAGGTTATCCAGCTACACAGAAACTTTAACTTAAGTTCAATTTTTAAACACCTTAGTTCACTAAATGAATAAATCAGTAAGTCTTTGATTTTTCTTCCTAATCACAAAAGAAAAAAACTGAGGAAACTGAAGCTCAGCTAGTTAAATAACGTTAATTAATCAACTGAGTTTTCCCTGTAACTTTTGGACATGATGTGATAGTACAAGCAACAGCCACAGAAGGGTTAACTATTAAAAAAAAAAAAAAAAAAGCTAAACCAGCAAGGAGGAGCCTCTGGCTCCAAGAGACTAATCTTTTCTATAACCTGATTTGTGCAATCCTCAGAGCCAAAGAAACTTTATCAGAGGATTAAAACTTATATAAACAAAGATCCCTTTATTTGCAGCTCTGATTCAGAGCAAGACACTCCAGCTTAAGTGTGTGCAGAGATTTATTCATATTTGTTACTCAGTATATAATTTTTTAAAAATCTGATGACCTTAGAGTATTGAAGCAGCAGTGAGCGACAGCAGTGAATAAAGATGATGGTGAATGTTAAGGTAAAAGAAATTCATTTATTGGGGTTATTATAGATTACAATTCAGTCATTTTGCTGGGGAAAAAATAATAAGGTAGACGTAAAACTCATTTACTGTCAGACGTTTGTTCTGATTATCTCATCTATAATTTCCTGATAGTGACAACAATTCTATTTAATGCAGGATTGCACCAGAGCAATAAAAGCGGTTTTTCATAAATGGACATATGGATATATACCTTGATTTTAAGAAATATGTAGTGACAGGTGGTTTGTAGTATTGGAAGTGGGTTTAAATGATTGCAGATAATGCTGTTTTTCTCCTCCTTTGTCCATGACCTGAAAAGCTCTCTTTGTTTATTGAGTTCCTCCAACTCCATCCTTCAAGTTTCTGATCAGGTGCTACATTCTCCACGTCTCTCTCTCCCTCCCCTGAACTCCTAGTACATCTCACACACACACATGCCATTTGAGTTTTCCTTCAAAATTCAAATATGAGAAAGTTATTTTTTAAAGGCCAAATAACACAAGTCATAATAAGAAGCAGCCAATTTGATACATATCTTTTTATGTTTTCCTATGTATTTGTAAAATAATATATAAACATATATCATTATGTGTTTTGATATACATACGCTCCTCCCCTACTTTGATTTATATAAATGGGATGATCATTGTATACATTTGACTTGTTGCTGGATTCATTTAACTCTGTACCATGGGCATTCCTCTAGGTCATCAGATATATCTAAATTATTCTTGGTCTGTATACCCTCAGAAAGAAATGTACCCATTTTTACAGAATGGATTACCAAAAGGGAAATTACAAAAAAAAACAAAAAACTGTACTAGCATTCAAGACTCCACCATTTCTCTATTCCCTTGGATATTATAAATCTTTTAAAACTTTGTTACTTTATTATATTTAAAAAAGGGTGTTGTGTTGTTTTAAATTGCATATCCTTGGTTATTAGTGAGAATTAACATCTTTTATAAAACTTTTTATAAATCTTTTTGTCCATTTGCATTTCCTCTTTTATTAACTGTAGTTCATACCTACTTTTTCAAAAAATCAATTTACAGGAGTTCTTTATTTACATTAGAGATATAAACCCCTGCCTGTTATATATATTTCAGACATTTTCTCCACATCATTTTAAAACTTTATTGGTGCTATTTTTTGCTTTTGTGTAATTTGTATTATAAAATCAATTCTGTAATTTTTTCCATTATAGTTTCTTGGTTTCTTTTTTGTCTGATTCTCACATTTCCTTATTTTTTTTCATATACTACTATTTTCTACATTAAATTCTTTAGACCATTGCTTTCTTTATTTTCAAACATGATTTTCACAGGGCTATTTTCCTTCCAGGTGGAGATCTTATTATGATATTAAGACCATTTTTTAAGTAACCTATATTTTTTCTGATGAACAATTATTGAGATATTTAACATCTATTACATTTTCATTTATACTGGGTCTAGTTATCGGCTCAGTTTTGTACCAGTGACTTGTTTGTCTATTTTTTTTTCTCATGACTTGCTGTTTTAAGCAGATTAGTGTTACAGAAGGTTTAGTATGTCTTTTTTTTTTTTTTTCTCAAAAGCACTTGTAAGAATTTAATGAATTTTCCTCCGTGAAGCTTCAAGCTACCAGCACACAGGCCCCACCAACACTCTTAATCTTCCCCTCAGCTCTTCTGCTGAAGATTTTGGCCTTCACACTGACAGGCTGCTTGGGGAGCTTTCCCTCCTCAGGACTGTGTAGTAGTCCGATTATACCGCATCAATGATGGGAGCAGCTCCGGTCTTGTTTTTGGCAGCATCTACCTGGGTGTGCTCACTGACCAAGGTCCACAGTTTATCAAGGATGACAGTGGGGCAGAAGCTCTGGTTCCTCTTTAAGTGGTAATGTCTCATACCAACTTTCCCAAAGTAACCCGGGTGATATTTGTTGAAGTTGTTCCTGTGATAACATAAGCCTCCAGCATTACCTCAGCCTCCTGGGTGCTTCCTGTGCTTGCCGATGTGGCCGTGGCTCATGTGGCCCCTAAGTGAGGGTCTTCCTCAGTCTGGATGGCATGTTGGTGGCTGAGATGCAAGAGGGAAGCTTTAGCGCCTCTTATGGCAATATGGCAGGAACCTACAGTCCTTTTCAATTTCAGAGCAGGATGAAGTATTCTTTCTCCTCACCTCAAGCCTAATGAGCATGGCTTAAAATTTGCTCAGAGGGCATTATATTTGTCCTCTGCAGTTTGGAGGACACAGGGGACTGATGTGTGACTCCTGTTTAAGAAGTCTAAATGGTAAAAGGCTCCAGGTGGCCCCACCTGCCAGGAGGCAGAAGGAAGAGGGGACTCTATTTTAAAAGTAGAGGCAACCCAGTCAGTGGTGGGTCACCAGAGCAACTTTGGGGTTATCTGAGTTATGGACTAACTGGAGTACATGGAACGATGTTGAGACCTCAGTAGACAGAGGCTAAGTGTGTGCTGCATATCTAAATTCGAAGGGGGAATTTTATGTGACTAGTCAGACCAGGGGCATGGCGCATTTACCCTGCCAAGGACACTGCTGGTGACAGATCATAACTGAAAGATGGGGCCATCAAAGATCCGCAGAAGTGGCCATAAAGTCAATTTTAAATACTTGTCCTTGCCAAAGGAGGCAAGGATGACATTTTCTGACTCCATAACTCCTCCTTCACAAGTTTGAACTCTGGAGGAGACAGAAGTAGCCTCTTCAGCTCTGGGGGAAGAAATGGGTGTGTGGAAATGGGGAGAGGTTGGGAGAATGTAGGAAAGAAAATAGAGAAAAAACCTGGCCTCTGCCAAAGGTAGGAAAGAAATTTTAATTTAAATGAAGTTCAAGGTGAATTAGATATATTAATCCAGAACTGAACCTTTTTTGTGGGACTAAATATGACCAGGGTTTTGTTTTTTCCCTATTATAAGTTAACAGAAGGTAGAGGGACCTGTCTGAGATTTCATTTAGTGTCAGGAAAAAAAAAAGCTCCCCAAAAAGAGGGAGAAGACTAAGGTTATTTTCTGATATCACCACGTACTTATTTGTTTAAGGCACTTGCACCCGCAATCCATGCCTAATGTAAACATTGCTTCTGAGCTCAAGGTTGGATTATTTCAACCTTAATGTCTTTTTTGAATGATACATCCTTTTCAGTAAACATTGGCCTTCTCCTCAGAAAGACACCAACGTCATAATTTTGCCTTCCTGCAACCTTCCCTTCATTTCAGTATACTGTTGCTACTTTTACTACTTAAATGTATTTTACATATACACGATATTTTTACTTATATATTTTCTACACATAAATATTTTGCCATTTAACTTGGAGACATCTTTTGAATCATGGGCATAGATTTAGCTGTAGAGGCATATCATCTGTTGTACAAACTCAAAAAGAGTTTTGGAGGCTTTGGCTAGAAATAAATGATAAATACTCAATCAAGGGTCATAGGGTTTGCAAAATGGAAACTACAGCCAGGCAAAAACCTGGAAGTGTTCCAAAGAAGAAAGAAAAATTAAGAGAACTATCAGTACTTCATTCTTAGACTTAGGATTAGTCCAGGACAGTTATCAATCAGATGTCAGTCAGTCCGAATGACGAATTCCAGGTGGTCTGGAAGATGGATGGCAGGAGGCCTGGTTATGCCTGGTGTTCTAGACGATGGATGTTAGGTGGATATCTTGGGACCTGGATATGAGAACCCTTCGGGGGTAATCAGAAGGTTGTCTGGAGTTCTGGTGTAGGTCCAGGTACTCTGACACACAACAAACTGATACATATCCAAGCACTGACATAAGACTGGAATGTTTGAAAGTTTTTGTTCCTAGGCAAGTTACGACAGGAATAGAATTGTTTCCTCATGCTTCAACCTTCATAATGTTAATAAATTTATCAGCTTGGTTAAAGTGACTCCGTTTTTTATATTCCCCATTTTCACTCTTTCCTCTTACCATTTCCATAGGAAGGGAATTGATAAGGACAGTCAAGCATGTGAATCAAATTTGGGCTACTCTATCAAAGAAGAATGATGATGATTTCAGAAGTTTATATAGCATTTTAAATTTTCAAAATAGCCACTTACTTCTTATAAAACAGGAAATAAATAAAATTCCATGCCCCCATATTTGAAATGAGGACAGAAAGTAGAAAATGTCTTAGGAACTTAGAGGCAGAATGATGACAAAATGGAGCTCAAGCTTAGCCACTTTCCGGTTACTTTATTTAGCAATGGAGGCCACAAGAGCTACCAGTTACTGAAAGTTTTGTAATATACCAGGTTCTCTGACAAGTACTTTGCATTACTTATCTCCTTTTTTATTGCGTGTCATGTGGATATCTAATCTTTATAGGACCCAGAAGGAGAAGATGTAGATGTCTCCTACTCATGTCAATTCTAGGAAGTCTAATGAGATCTACTTAGATGGTCCCTTGGCAGTCCCTGAAGCATCAGATATATTTAGGTTTTGGGGATTTAAAAGTGAGAATTCATTGAGATGTGGCTATAGCTTAAGTGTTACCAAATGTCTTCCAAATATAAGATGTAAATATTGGTAATACTGGAAAAGAATAGGAGAATGTAGACTGAGTTCTACCTGGGGGTTGGTTCACTGACATTTTTTGTTTTACAAATTAGGGTTTTTTGTTTTTTTTTATTTTGACATTAGCAACCTGTGATTTCATTCATTATGAAAATATAATACGGTGATCAAGTGAAATAGTCTAAATTTTATTTACATTGTAAAATGGAAAAAGAGCATATGAAATCAGACTATGAAAATGCCCCAGGAGGCACCTCATTTTGAAGAAGTCCTGGTTTCTTTTTCTCTGTTTTCTTTCTTTTATTTCTGTGTGGGTGTGATTTTCTTCTTCATTTCCTAGTGACACATGTCATTTGTGGTTTACGTGATCCTGTTTTTTATGCTGTAGATCTTGGTGTTAAAATCCATGCTAAATGGGGCTCATTGGTAGGACTACCTAATATCTAAATTGAGTACAAAGTGTTACCACTGTTATTTAGCTAACTATTAATAAAGGAAAGGGAAGCAAAGGGAATTAGACATTGAGCTTAATAAACTGGGGAGCGTGAACCTCTTTGCTTCACTGGGAAGCTATAGTTTCGCACCTGAGGGGATATAGCATTGGTCCCCCAAGGGGGTTAATGCCTTTCAGGGGAACAAAGAGCTCTCTTTTGCTCCTGACTCACATTCATCCAGTGCATTTCTGCATTCCGTCTTGCCCAGGAGCACATGAAATTGTGGGTCCAGCAGCTCCCAGGGCCCACAGCAGAGGGTGCGGGCTCTGAAGTACTGAGCTTTAATATGGAGTAGAAACTGGGCAATGGCCTTTACTCTGGCCCTGCTGAAGACAAGATTGGACATTTTCCCTGGTGAGATGGACAAAGATGGGACATTGTGAAGTAAGGAGGGAAACCCCGTTAATTTTACATCATCGGTAAAGTTTACCGTGGAGCCCCGTCATCCCATGTGGGTCACAGGAAATTCTTTTCCTCATAACACCATAAGGACTCCACTTCCACCAATAACAAAACTACAGTGCCATAATTATACACTTGAGTGGACACATTTTTAATTTTGCTGTACCATCTTTTGTCATATTTACATGGAACAAAAGAGAGCAGAGGGTAGACTGTATTTCAACTTTATGTTTTCCAGTTGGGACACTGATCATTTTTGCTTAACCTCTTAGGCCAATAAAGGATCTTAGCCTGTTAGTAAGCTTCACCTGTATCTGGAAATTATGGTCACATTTGTGGGTATTTCTGTAGGTCAAATTAGATTTTAAATATATATTTCTGGAAAGGGCTAGAAAGAAGAGTGTGTAGGTCATAATAATACCTAAGCTTTTCTGAGGCAAAGTTTCAAATAAAAACATATAGTAAAATATAACTGTAATAATTATAACTATTTTTAGCTATGTAAATAATATATTTTGATATCCTCCTAAATTATAAATTGAAAACAGTTTACCTGAGATTACTGGTCACAGTGACGAGACGCAGTTTTTTGGTGGTAAAGCTGTGCATTATTCATTTTAGATGACTTAGCTCCTAAACTCAAATACACCAAAAGGGCAACATGTATGCGATTCAAAAGATATTGAAGAACCTCAGCACATTATGTCCTAAAATAGCAACATGTAAACTTTCATTAGATTGTTGTGTGATGTTTGCAATGATAAAGTGAGGAGGGTTGACCAAAAAGATCATTTAGGTTTTTCTGTAAAATAAAAGACACTTTTTCATTTTCACCAATAACTTTATTGATCTGGATATTTTGAGTATGTTGGTTATCTCTTACGTGGTATAATGTTGATTGTTCTCAATTAATGTCTTGATTTGATCACTATCAATTTCAACTGGTCTGCCCACCATGGAGCACCATCCAGTGAGAAATCTCCAGCACAAAACTTCGCAAACCAATTTTCACATCGTTGATCAGTCACAGCATGTTCTCCATATGCTCCACAAATCTTTTTTTGCATTTCAGTTGTGTTTTTACTTTTCTTGAAATGATAAAACATTATATGCCAAAAATGTTGCATATTTTCTTCCATTTTCAATATTAAAAAGGTTGCAAAAAATTCACCAATTTTGATGTTTTTTTTAAAGTGCATACCGATATGACAGTTGTCACAGTACAATCTAACAAAAGTGTTTCAAATGAAGTTAAAACCAGCTAAGTGCTACTCAAGCCATCTTACGGAAAAAACCAAGTGAACTTTTTGGTCAGCCCAGTACATTCAAATACACTCTAGAAGACAAATTCTACACTTGTAGTATTTTACCAGTTGTAGCTATTAGAATCTCCTAAACATCTTGTCCCATGGGTTTACTTTTTACTTTTTTTAAATTCAGAAATCTGAGAATCATGGTGAGGCCAAAGTGAATTTTTTTTAACCACCTTATACTTTGGTCAATGCTATGTCCTAGAATTTTAGTTAATAATAATTACAGCTAAAAATTTCTAAGTGTTGTATTGCCAGGTATTATAACACACTAAGTGATTTTCATGCATTATCTCTATCGTCATAACATTGTAAAACATACTATTTTTTTCATTCATGAAGGAGAGAATTGAAGCTAAAATATGAAATGGATGCAAAATTTTGAAAAAGACGCAAAACCCTGTAACAAAGATCTTCCTATTTCCAAAAACCCTGTTCTTCCCTGCTATACCAGTGGTCCTAGTTGTTCTCAATGTCCTATTGATTTTTTGATCTCGAAATTACAACAGGAAATCTTTTAAATGCTTAATTTAGGAAAGTGACTACACTCAAATCCAAATAAAAGTTCCAAAAACTGAGTTTGAATTTCCTGGGACTCAAAGGGTTTGGTTTGGCTTCATAGCCTCCGTTATTTCCCAGTGGCATTTCTGCAGGAGTGTCCCGAAGGATCCGGCAGCCTGAGGAAGCCCGGTGAAGCGTCAGAGAAACAAACGGCCTCTATCGTTGCGCTCTTTGCCTTGCTTTGCCCCTCCAGTGTTTTCTACCATGTCGACCCAGGTTAACATTTAGGATGTTTATAACCAGAGTGGAACTGGTGTTTTAAATCCAGGTCATGCCTGGCTGTGTGCAGGAAAATGGTTGCAAATGTATGTAGGCTCCAAAGCCCAACTGGGGAAATTTTAAGGCAACCAGGACTCCTTTGTACCTTTCCCCTCTACTCCCTCTCCTTTTTCTTTTCCTTATACCTCACCCTTTCCCTTCCTTCACATTTTGTCTTGCTTCCAGGTGCTTAGCCCATTTTTCTAGGGTTTTGTTTTTTTGTTAGCTGTTAACTAAACTTCAACTAGGTTATTAGTCAGTAATGATAAGGAGTTCCCTTTCAAGAGGGATTTTTGGTTTTCAATGAGGATCTCTTGAACTAAAAGCCCCTTAAAATGCAAAAGAATGAATTTCAAATTATAGAAAGTGAAGGGGATTAATTCTGGACAGGGGTTCTGCTCATGATCTGTTTGCTACCTGTTGCTTTTTCACATAATTCATATTTCCAAAAGTAGAGGCATGTATTCAATAAAAGGAAGTGAAGTATCATACCACAACAGAATACAGTTTTATGACAGTGATAGCTATGTGTGGGACCACAGCTTCCTAGCCTTCATGTAAGCTTATCCTAATTATGTCAGCATTTCAATTACTTAGACCCCATATGCACCTGTTTATAGGTTAATCAGGACACTATATCGATGAAGAGAGCTTTTTAGAATGTAAGTCTGCAATTTTTTGATAAAATTAATTTTTTTATAAGGCTATCCATGATTTTAACAAGCATTGAATTTTAAAAGTATTGAATTTATTAATGTATAGTTTGCTGTATATGTGGTATCACTTGTAGTTACTTAAATTCTATTATTTGAGAATTTTAGAATTTGTTCTCACTCCTGTAATCTACTTACAACCCAGGTAAACTCTGCCAGGTATGCTGTTTCTATATTGTCTATTATTTCTTTTTTTAGGGTTTATGTGCCACTTCTTACTGATTGTAACCTTTGTTCTAAGTAACAAAAGGAGTGTTCCAACAAGGAAAAGGTGGATTTTTCTGAACCTGTATCTTGTGTGGTTCTGTGAAAATCTGTAATTCCAGAAGGGACTATACAAGACAAGTGTCTTTGCATCACTGGTTATTGGAGCAGTAAAGATATATAGTGATACAAATCCTATTTAGGATTTGGGTAGATTATTTTCATTATTCTGTTTCCCTTTTTGTCTCTTTGAACTTTTTTCCACATTGTTTCGCACCCACTTATGTTGCCTACCTTTATCTTTCTTCTCCCTTTCTCTTTCAATCTTGTTTATTTGCTATTAATAACAAAAGTACCTACTGTTATACTGCATCATTCTTTTGTTTGTGCATAGTTGCCATGGCTATAATAGCTACCACTGATTGAATACCAAAGATGTCAGGTACTTTGCAAATATTATTCCTATCCTTTAATAAATTAATAAATTTAATAAAACCTTGCAATTATTATCTCTGTTTTACAAAGGGAGCAATTAAATCATAACTTTATATTGACATTTACCCATTTATTTATTTGTTTGTTACTCATAAAATACATTTATTTAAACAGTATTTATTGAGCACCTGTTATGCATCAATGACAGGCTTAAATATTGCGGGGATTACAGAGATGACTCATACATCCTTGTCCTCAGGCACTTTTCAAACTAGGTGAGGAAATAACACCTGTCCATATATAACCAAAATACTAGGATCCATCAACTACTTTAAGGTATTCTCAGAAGCCCAACTACTAAGATAACATCAAATTAACAAAGTGAACTCAATAAACATTTGTTGAATAATTGAGTAAATGTTTGAATAAATTGAAATCAGAAGACTCTATAAATTCAGAGGTAAAATGAAAGTATCATAAGGAATTCCATGGTGAGTGTGGCATATGAGAACATGGGCATAGGCTCCCAAAGGGTAACAGAAGGATATTGCAAGGTAAGCAAATTGTATGGACCAAGGTATGGAAGTGTGTGAGTATGAAGTGTGAAATGTGTAGAAAGTTAATGCACAAAAGGAAGCAGTAGCAATGTGGATGCTAATGTAATCTGAAGTGCCATGGCAAGGACCTTAAGGGACTGGCTACTGGATGTGGACCTTTTCACTCAGCAGAGTTTTTATTTTACCATAAAGGACATTTTTTTATATGTTACAGAATGAATAAATAGAAGTCTTAATAGGAATCCAATGTGAACACCGCAGCTGGATTTTTTTTTTTGGGGGGTGGCAGAATAAAGAGAAGCTACCAACAATCTTTCAATATTAGAAATATTTAGTAAGTGTATTAGATTTTTCAAATTTTCTTTCAGTTGAAACCTTAAAAAAAAAACAAAGCAAAACTGTCTCATACTGGATAAAGACTGTTATTCTCAACATCAAACAAGTTCTTTATATGTTGAAAAAATATTTTTATTCCATTATTCTTTTGCTTGACCTGTTTGTTCAGTTCCAAGACAAACTGATTTGAAGGAGTCTTACGTAAAATAAACCACAGGACACAGTGGAAGTAGAAGAAAAATATTTTTGTTTGGGAATAATGTAGAGAAATTGTCTGGACTTTGGAACCTGATAAACCTGGGCTCTATTCTTGGAACAACACTTATTAACTATGATCTTGGACAAGTTAGCTCATTTTCTTTTAAAGATATAGGCTCTTTATTTTGAAATATGTGGTTGTTTGAGAAAGCAACGAAATCCCTGTCATTCTTATCTATTTTTACACAATTAAAATTTTATATTTAGCTCATGTTTTACTCCTTAATCTCTATCAGTAAATGGTATACCTGCCTCATAGGGTTCTATGGAGATTAATACATATATTTATATATTAATAATATATATAAATTATATATATATAAAGTGTGTGTAGTGGTACTCAGAAAATAGTGATTTTTTTCTCCTAATTCTACCCTCATTTTTTGTTTTTCTCACATTGTTTGTAATTTAGTTTTATCTAGCTATGAAAGGAAAATGAGAGACTTTACAAGTCCATTAGGTGATGAAGTTGTACCTAGTAGCTAAGAGCACAGCTCTGGTGCCCACAATCACTCCAAAGCTAGAATGTAAATTCTATGAGGACGGGGGGATTTGTCTGTATAATTCATTGAAGCATCCCAAATACATTGAACAGTGTCTGGCATATAATAAGTGCTCAGCAAACCTATGAAAAGATGGATATTTAGGTTAAGTTGTGGCTCTCCAATGGGACTTGGTTTGTACTTGGTATAAACTGAGGAAGAAGGTGAAGTGATTACAGGGCCCAAGGTCAAATGGCCTTAGTTTCTTTACATGTAAAGTTGGGATAATAATATTTTTATTGAGATATAATTGACATATAACATTATATAGTTTCAAGTGTATGACATAATGAATTCAATATATGCGGTCTGTCCAGTAAAGTCCAGCCATTGTTAGTACAATGAGAACGGTTTGCATGACACTGATGTAACCTGTAACCTGGCAGCCAAGGAGAGTGGACTGGAAGGCACATGCTTGAACAATGACAACTTCACTCTTCTAGTCAGTGGGGGCGGTAGACGCTGTTGCATAAGCGTGTGTACTGTGTGTCTGTCACATTAAAAATGACTGAGCAAGTAGAACAACAAATTTGCATCAAATTTTGCATTAAGCTTTAACATTCCTCCATGGAAACTATTTGGATGATTCAGAAGGCCGCAGTTATAGGCAACTGGTGATTGGCAGCTTCATCATGACAGTGTACCCACTCATGCATTACATCTTGTGCAGAGTTTTTTGGTGAAACATCAAATCACCCAGGTGACTCAGCCCCCTTACACCTCAGATTTGGCACCCCATGTCTTCTGGCGTTCCCCAGAACTAAAATTACCTTTGGAAGGGACGAGATTTCAGACCATCGTTGAGATTCAGGAAAATATGATGGGACAGCTATTGGCAATTGGGAGAACTGTGTGAGGTCCCAAGGTGCCTGCTTTGAAGGGGACTGAGGCATCATTGCCCTATGTATAATGTTTCTTATATTTTGTGTCTTCTTCAATAAACGTCTCTGTTTTTCACATTACATGGCTGGATACCTTCTGGACAAATGTCATATGTATATATTGAGAAATGATCATGACAATATATCTAGTTGACATCCATCACCACACATGGTTACAAATATTTTTTCCTTGTGACAAGAACTTTTAAGATCTACTCTATTAGCATTTTTAATATATAATATAGTATTGTTAACTACAGTCATCATGCTGTACCTTACATACCTAGGACTTACTAATTTTGTAACTGGAAATAATAATATTTATTTACTATTGTTTTATGAGGATCAACACAGATAATACATGTAAATGAGCTTAAAATAGCATCTGGCATATAGAGCACGTGCCATAAATATAGCTCTAAATGGAAGGCAGGAGGCACTCAACAATTAAGAAATACCGATTAAATCATACCAAGAACAAGCTGAGGTGGATGAACAGATAGGGATATACAGATGTAAAATAACGTATCATTAAAACACATTAAATCCTCCCTCAAGCGCTTTCCTTAGTTCTCTAGTGGGCAGGTACCTCCCCTTTACAAAGTGTGCCCAATGTCATCCTGCTGTGGTGAGGTGGCCCTTGTGGGAAATGCTTTGTAGGGAGAAAGAGGAGGCTTCCCCTATAAGTGGAAAGAGAAGGGAACATTTATTTCTGGGCAGACCTGTAACCAAAATCCTAGATATTTTCTTCACCAACATGATTTCTTTTTATCTTCGCATCCAATCTCTGACTGATTTTTTAATTCTTTTTATGTCGCATGTGGGGATACAGAGATGAGAGTAACTTGGTCATAGTCACCCAAGTCCACGTGACTTGAAGGCTGCACAGCCTTGCTGCTACCAGGCACCAATTAGGAGGATATGGTTTGTCAGCTCCCCCGGTCCTTCCGAAGGGTGTTGCTGTGGAACCGAAGCAAATCTCCCATCCTCAGCTGCACAGTGACCAGCGAAGTAGTGGCTTCCTCCTTTGAGAAAGAAAGGGTTTTCCACTGCCTCTGCAAGGAGGGATATATATCTGTTATCTTTTTCCAAGATATACAAAAACTTCAGATCAATGATACATCAAAATTCAAATCTATGGTCCATACTGGAGTTTATTTTTTCAGCTCATAAACATTTCTTCATTGTCATCTTGAAGAAATAGCAGGTTTGAAATAATCAGATTTGACACCTCCTGCATAACTAAGAAGAGGGGAAGAAGTTGACTGCATGTTTGAAAGAACCTGCCAGCATAGATGTATATTTTACACCATTAGTAGTTTCCCAAGGGGCCTTGGAAGCACCCTGGAATTTTATACTGGACCTTGTAACCAGTGATTTATTAGCAGCAGAAAAAGTGACATTGTATAGGTATAATGAGAGGCCCCTTTAAGTAATTATCAGATAAGCAGTAGTAGGATTTTATAGATATCCAAAAACATATACTGGCATTTCCCCCAAAGTGTACCATATAACCTTTCATAGAATCATAATACATTCTTTCTACTATTTAACTAAAGAATAATGCCTGGTCCTACCCACCACAAAAGGCTTGTGATCTACCCTGTAATCTGTAAAACATATATTTGTATTCTTATTATCACCTGACCTCTTTACAGAATTCTAACTGTTTAGATGTTAGAACAGAGCAGCTAGTGTGCAGAAAACTCTTGGAAACCCCAGAGCAAAAATTCAGCTTCTATATAAATAACCACCACCCTATAATTTTATTTTTAAGAAGTTATTGAGAATTATCTTAACTCCAGACAATATAAAGTCTGACAGCTTATATCCTTAAGGATATTAATTATAAACCAAGTGATATAGCTATTTTACTAATTCACAAATTACCTCACAGAAAAAATATTTGGTTGTTATGATGTAAAATATTAGCCTCTGTTTGGCTTCTAAATGGATAAATTTACTTAACACAAATACTTAAACCATTTTGCTCCTGATTGACAGCAACTCTAAATATTAATTATCAAAAAATGTTCGAACATCATGAATGGATCCCTAACTTACTTTGTGCCTGTTTCTTCTGCTGGAAATGCCAAGGACTATGACTCAATATTTCCTTCGATACCTAATTCTGCACTCTCAATAAATGTTTCAAAGCAGAACCATTTCAGCCAGCATAAATATTTTCCAAATAATGTAGGTTAAAGAGCAGCATTAAGAGGAATGACCAGTGTATACTACAATGTTTTCATAAAAGTGATCAACAAATAATTTTCAAAGTTTATGAATAGGCAAAGATTTAAATTTTATGTATGAAATTTGGTTATGTAATTCAATGTATAGCCTAAACCAATAATAAGGGGAAAGGGGAGTATGCTAGTATACTTTACATTTTTCAGATGAAAAAGCATTTCACTTCCAATAAATTGAGAAATATGACCATTTGCTCCCATCCCATGCCACCAGAAAGCCTTATTTTAAAAATGGAATTTACATAATCTCACTTATCATGGAAATTTAAGATTTTTATTTCTATAATTATTTTGTGACATTTAAATATTTAATTGTGTAATACTATGTTTAGTTTATTGAGAGATGGAATTCATTTCCTAAAGGATTTAGTAACTCAAATCAAGGCAAGAAAAATGTAATTAATATGTTCTGGTATAATGAAAATGTACATGGCAAAACATCCCTAAGACAAGCAGTTAGGTGCTTGCTTCTTCCACAATCTATATAATATATGTTTAGATGCCACAGTTGCTTAATCTATTGTTAACCAAAGATACTGGTGGTAAGTGTTATTTTCAAAAGATAAGAACTGTTAAGCTCTAAGCCAGCACAATATCAAAGACCAAAGAAGGGAACTCCTCAAGTAGCTTAACTTTCTCTAGACTGTGTAAATAAGATTAAGCTCTTTGATCATGAACTAAGAAATCTGTGGAATAAAAAATGATTAAATCCTGGACTCTGCCCTTAGAAACTTAACAATATTGAGAAATATGTCAGTCACACAAATAATACAGTAATAGTATAACCATATAGTATTTTTACTACAAATAAAATAGTAATAATATAATATTCTGATTTCACACGAATCTAAATGATATACTCAAAGAGTGGTGAGAGTTCAGTGTGTAGAGAACTCCTAATCAGTAGAACAATGATGAAAGATTCTTGATTTTGTCATTAAAATTTTTCAAGAAGCTGCTCTCCAGACAGTTGCTGAATTTGGAGGGAATGGAGGGAAGAGACAGACAGTGTAAAAGAAAAAACACTGTGATTATATCAGCTAAGTAGAAACAACCAGAACAACCAAAAAGTTTGGCCAAGCATAAGTATATGAAGAGAAATGATGTTCAGTAAAGCTGGAAAGGAGGACTGGGGTTAATTTATAGAGGGACGTGAGTGTCAAGCTAAAGAATTAATGTATTTTTGTAGGTAAAAACATACCCTCCAAAAATTCTGCATACAAGACTGATGTAAGAGATGTGTACTTGGAAACGTGTATAGAATGGCAGAAAATTCTGGAGGTTGGAGAACTATTGGCAGGCTGCTGTAGGGGTTCTGGCTTGCAGTAAAAAGGCCTGAAGTTACATTATTAGCAATAGGAGAAGAAAGGAGAGACATATTGATAGCAAAAAGGCTTTAAAGTAGTGCATATGTTCTGATAACTGATTTGAATGTGTGAGCAAGGAATTTGAGCAATTGAGGATAATTCCAAGATTTCGAGACTGCTATAGTTGGAAGAATGGTTGTGTTATTATTACATTGATCGGAGTCATCGGGAGATGCAAGATGAAAGTTTGACTTTGATTCTGTATTATGGTAGGTCATACATACAAGTGACAAAAGTTTATTTCATGGTCACACTGCATGTCCTAGGCAGATTGGGAGGAACGTTCTTCTCTGTGAAGTCACCGAGGGACCCAGGCTGATGGAGGCCTGCCCCTCAGGACCTGCTGCAGCAGAGGAAAGAGAAACATTATAAATATTTTCACACAGGATTTTTACTTACTGTGTCAGCCTGGAAGTGGCACACATTTCTACTAATACCTGACTGGCCACAATTAGCCATATGGCCCCACCAGAATACAAGAGGGCTGAGAACTAGAACTTTTTGTGTGCTCAGTTAAGAGAGAATACTGATGAGTACTACTAATGCCTATACAATTGCATTGAGTGTAATCCAAATCTTTCCAGAGCTTTGGGCAGTGTGTGTAAAAGGGAAAATAATGGGTAGATAGAATAGTTTATATGACAAGCTCACCTTATACTCAGCCAAAGGATCTTTGGACTCACAAGCTTTTCTACTTATAACCAAAAGGTATTCTTTAAGCATATTACCAGGTAATGATATTCAGGATTCAGAGGATAAAAAGATGTTCTGCATAATGCTCTCTTAAAATGCTCAAGGGAATTTCCAGAATGTGGTCTTTTTTCTGATTCCGTGTCACAACACGGAAGCTAGAGAAATCATTTGTATTTCTAACTGTGCGATAAAATATAATTTGTAGCATGTATATATAAAGTATTTGTGCTGATGATTTCATGCACCAAAGGCAAAATAGGAAAAGTTGGGATAGATTTAGTCATCAAAACTTACTGCTGATATCTCCAATTACATCAATGAAGTTACACGCATTAATTTCACAAGGTAATTATAAGAATGAAACCAGGGTAAGTATTGGGCAAACTCCATAACAGTAAGACATTACCAACTCTTACGTATTTAGATTTCTACTGGCATACAAACACAACTAAGAAAATAATACTGAATTTGTTCCAATGTTTCACTTTGATAAAAAATTTAATAAATACACTTTAGAATAGCATCTGCTATTAATATCTGTTTCATCAATGTAATAACCTCGCTCCTTCTCAGAAGCCTCTCGGTTGGAGTAAGTCACACAGGTATCCTAACTACATTGTACTTATTAGCAGTGCAGGTTGTTAGGTTGCTCTGCATAACTTATCTGGCACTATTCCTGGTCATTGAGGGCTACTCTATGCAATGTCCTTGAATGTCATATGCATTCATTAAAAGCTTGTTAACTCTTGAAAGATCGATTGGAGAATTAATATAGATGTGAAACGTAATAAAGTTTTACTTAAACAACTGCGGGAAAATTTTTAAATAAGAAAGTTTTAGAGACTGTAATTTAATTGCACCTTACTCAGTATAAAACATTGGGTTCAATCCACTTTAGTAATAGAGCCAATAGTTAAACATCACAAAAAGGAATTTATGTATTTATTTATTTCAATATGTGGTTCATGGCCTAAAATCACTATAAATATTATCTCTTGTATCTGTAACACACACAAAACACCAAGTCCATAATCTGTCAACCTGAGGCACACTGCGTAAAGGGAAATTTTAAATTGTAAGTCATGTTAATGAGTTAGAGTCCCACTAACATTGAGATGCTTTTTTTCATTAAAAAAAAAACAAACAAGTTGAGTGCCTTTGGAAATGGCATTATACAACATGTTAGCCATTCATGTGAGTTCATGTTATTTCCAAAGGTGCCTAATTCACAGTCAGAGAAAAGCAGATACCCTGTAAAAATCTGACTGAAAGAAAAACATTACATTTATGTCCAATAATGATGCTTCTTTAAAAAAAAAAACACTTCACACCCATAACTTCCTTGGTCGTAAATATACGTTAGTTTAACAAAGAAATGTAAGTTGCCAAACAATATATAGTTTCCAGAAATCCGTGCTCATTTAATTGGAGATGTAACTAATAGGAACACAAGTTGCATTTGCAATACCCTTCATAAGAATATGACTGAGGTTAATAAAATTATATAGGTCTCAGGTGTACAATTCTGTAATACATCATCTGTATGTTGCATTGTATATTTACCAACCCAAGTCGAGTCTCCTTCCATCATCCCAATAAATTAAATAATATTTTAAAAAACTTTAAAAAAACCTTAAAAAAGAGAATATGACTGAGGTTTGCTGAACGCCACTTAAACAGAGTAAAGGCACATACATTTTTGAAATGCTCACTGATGATAACAGACAATTACTAATAAAACTACTGCAATTACTAATAAAAATGCTACAAATGTTCTTGTATAAGTCTGTGTTGACATCGGTTTTTTTTTTTTTCTCTTGCTTAAATATATGGGAGAGAGTTAGGATGCCCATGAATTTCTATCAGCAAGATGCTACAAGGCTAATCAGAGGATAGATGCATGGGCATGGTTTGCCAATGGTGCATTTCACTGTAAGTTTGTTGGGTAGGAAACAGATCTCTGACTTGAGAGACTCCCAACTGGTGTTCCCCACCCCGGAAGGCTTCCAGTTTAAAAAAAATTTTTTAAAAATATCTTTCTCAAAGAATGAGTTTTCCTGGTTGACAGTAAATGAAGATGAAAAGTTTAGACTTTAACTAATATTCCCTATTTTTAATGTGTTTTATTAAATTCTTTCCTTTGTGGTAATTGATTTCCACAGATCCAGAATCTCTCCAGTTTCATTTATCCAGAGATTAAATTGTTGTTGGAGTAAGGGCTAGTGGTTACCCGGATGCATTGTCTTGTCAGCAATGTCCCTAAAGGGGTGTCTACATAGATCTGAAGCTGCTTGGCACTGCACCCAGCTCTCCATTAAGTCTGACAGCATCACAAGCTGGGATTAAGCCAGCTTCTGGGAAAGAGCAAAGTTGTCCATGGGAGATTTTCAAATATGAGTTAAATGGAAAGAAAGAACAAGAATATAATAGGTCCATTAGAGGAATCCCATATTCTCTCCGACTGAAGCCACTGAGCTTTGATTATGTTGTTGTTTCTTTTTTTTCCTGAGCACCATCTAGAAAGTACAGAAAGACGCTGTGGATGTTCCATGTAATAGAAGCCTTAGGACTAATCATTTTTTCTCTTACATAATATTACTGTCCATCTTGGTTCAGAAGATCATTAGTTCTTTGAAATTTTGTTTATTTTTGTTTTGTTTTATATTTAGGTACACAATTATAAATAATACTACTTTTTATTGTTTATATTTGCATTTTATTGCAATGCGGTCTAAGGCTAAGTAACTTCCATCCTAACTAGCTATGTAATAAAACTCAGTAGTTCCAAATAATCATTTCTTTTGGTTATGACTACTCTGGTTGGATCTAATTGTAGAGGTGACTTTTAAGTGAAAATATGTGTAGTTAAAAAAAAGCAACAACTTTGATTAAGATTTGATTATTTAAATCTTATAACAATAAGAGTGATATCCTGTGATTATTTTGTAGCCTTGACCAGAGAAATAACATATAACTAAGGTTAAAATTGTAAGGGAGGAACAAATTATTTCGGTCTAATTTCTCGTTGGTCTAATAAATAAGCTTGAGACAGATTAGCAAGAGAAGATAACCGAACTTAATATATACATTTTTATGGGAACCCTGCGTACATGACAGAGTCAGAGATCCATAGGCAGGAGACGTTCACAGAGAGAAAGGGGGATCTAAGCACAGAAGATATCCGGAGCCAGGAATGAGGGAGGTGCTTGGGGACCTCATCGTAGGCTGATAAGAAGAGCAAATGCTTAGTGAACAGGAGTTGTCCTGTTTTGTAGATAAGTCAAAAGAGGTTATCTCTGATGATAGTCTCTTATTATGGGCAAAGCTCCAAATTTAAGTTTTTCTAGGTAGTCAAGAGAGAGGCAGAGGTTTCTCTTGAGCATGCAGCTAAAGTTGCCTTTAGCTCAACACAATCCGCATACCACAGGAAGACACATCTTGGGATGGCTTGTCTGAGCCCCTACACAATCTAGCTGTTTTATATCCACTGTTAAAATGTAGTAACTTATGCCAAATTTTTTTTTAAAGATTAGAGGTTTCCTTTTAAGTGTAAATTGATTGGTTGTCAAAATTGCCAAACTCACTGAAGTATTTGCCTTTATCCACTTATACTCTCTACACCCCATACCCCATGAAGTAGTCAACTAACCAGTTAAGTAACTAAACACATAGTGTAAGGAAAGAGTAATTTTATTTTAATGGGGTCACAGCCTGGAATCACAGATGAGCTGTTAGTAAGACCTGGGACCCCCAGGGCTTCTAGGGGGATGGGTTGAGGGGGAAATGATCCTCAATCATGGTGACTAAGGGAGTTAGGATTTTGGTCAGAGTCATGGTCTCTATTGTTTGGCTGGGCTAGGGTGATTACTGCCCTGGTCCCGATGTCCGCCATGGCATCTCTCCCTCTGGTTTTGCAAGAGTGTGGTCAATAGGGATGGTTTCATTTTTCTGGGTCTAGAGTTCAAACATAGCTGAGGCCTAGATGTTATCTCTAGGTTGAAACTGTTCCTGTGGTCAGCATAACCTGTGTTCCTGAGAATATGAGGCTGACCAGAAGCTCATTGTCCTGAAGTCTCAATGACTAAAGGGGTGGATGTGCAAGGAGGAGGGAGGTGAGTGAGTCAGTGCACTCCTAGGCTGGGCAAGGCCAGTTTGAACCAAAAGGAAAGAAGGAAAAAAAGGTCAGATTAAATAAAGGAAGTTTCTGCATGGTTACAATAGCCTTTATTTTTTCTTTGCTGTTGTTGCTCTAAATTTTAACTTTTTAATATAGATATTTTGCCTCTAGTTTTATGTTTAGAAAGACCTTTTTCTTCATTGCAGCCTGTAAACAGTCACAGAAAATTTCTTCTAGGATGTACTGAAAATTTCATTTTTTCTTATAATAATCATATATCTCAAAGACATTTGTAGCTTGATATAAGACTCAAAGAGCTTTGTGAGGATGGGGGAATCATATACGTAAATTACTACTGGTAGTCTAAACACCTGTTATAGTAAAGTGAGACCAGCTATTCATTTAGTCATATTTCATTTGGGTAAAATCATTACTAGATACTGCCTAGAGGCACGTATGCACTACACATTCAAAACATAGTTTAATTCAAAACTAGTCATTGCAGGTGTAAAAATAGGGTAAAACCATAGTGCTGGTCCATAGGGAAACAAATAATGTTGAGACATGTGCACATGAAACAATAAATGTGCCTGATCAGCTGTTGTACATGCTAATGGTGAAACACAGACATTGTTGCAAAGGAGTTAGAAAAGCTAATGAAATGGTCTCAGGCTACTGCTTGACCCCTATACATGAAAATGACTTTTTATTTTATTTTATTTTATTTTATTAGTATATTTTATTGATTATGTGATTACATTGTCCCATTTTTTCTCTCCTTTATCCCCTACACCCTGCACCCCATCCCATTACCGTCCCTTCCGCCACCCACTTAGTTCATGTCTATGGGTTGTACATATCAGTTCTTCAGCTTCTCAATTTCCTATACAATTCTTAACCTCTACCTGTCTAATTTTTTTTTTGAGTTTTGTTTTGTTTTTGTCAATATTTTCCCACCACTTTCCCCAGCTGCACCCACCCCCGCCTCCCACCCTCAATCCTTCCCACATTTGGCTTTGTTGATGGGTCCTTTATGCATGTTCCTTGATGACCCTTCCTCTTCTCTCATTTTCCCCTTCTCTCCTCCCCTCTAGTTACTGTCAGTTTGTTTTTATTTAAATGTTGCTGGTTATATTTTCTTGCTTATTTGTTTTGTTGATTAGTTTACACTTACAGGTGAAATCATATGACATCTGTCTTTCACCACCTGGCTTATTTCACTTGGCATAATGCTCTCCAGTTCCATCCATGCTGTTGTGAAGGGTAGTAGCTCTTTCTTTCTGCTGCATAGTATTCCATTGTGTAAATGTATCACAGTTTTTTGATCCACTCATTTACTGTTGGGCACTTAGGTTGCCTCCAATTCTTGCTATTGTAAATTTTGCTGCTGTGAAAGTTGGGATGCAAAAGTTCTTTTGATTCTTTTTTCAGGATGCTTAGGGTATAATGCCAGCAGTGGAATTGCTGGGTCAAAAGGCAGTTCCAGTTTTAGTTTTTTGAGGAAATCCTAAACTGTTTTCCCCAGTGACTGTGCCAGTCTGCATTCCCACCAACAGTGTAGTAGGGTTCTCTATCTCCATATC